>JANKOD010044990.1:0-13362 GCA_026284645.1 Erythroxylum acuminatum | reverse complement strand
CTATCTAGAAAAATGTAAATCTTGGGTAGAAGCCAGTGCTGGCTTCACCCATCAAGAGAACTAATGGCGTATGTACAAAGGCAGAAAGAGCTTTAAGCACGACATGCTGTTCCATCACATTCCTCAACCTCCTGCTTGTCCTTTGTTTAGTCAAATGTTTTATTTTTACACGTTTTGCATTCAGTCGGAGCTGGAGCTTGGGACTGTTTCAGAGTTACAAGGTGGAACCTGGCCAGAAGCACTTCCCGGTGCTAGAGGAACGGGGGCTGGGTGTGCTATGAAGGTTGGAATGTTATCTCCAGGCATCAATACTGAAACTCCATTTGCATATACAGTCATCTGGACATTTCAACGAAGAGAAAACCAAATCTATATGTTAAGACTTACACAAATTAAGTGGATAAAGCACCATGTGACAGGTTGAATATGCCAGAATATAAGTACCAGTATAATAACTATAAGAGATGAATTGGGAAGTCTGCTATTCAGTTTATCTCATCAAGAACATGCCATCTAACTAATTGGACTGTTGTAGACTTGCAGTCACCAGATTAAGCAGCAAATACATTAAACAAACGATATTCGATGCTCCCATAATTCAAGCACATGGAAGTGCTTCAAGTGAGAAACTATATTTCTTTCAGTCTACCCACATTACTTCTACTAATAGCTTAACCCAACAACTGACACTTGTAGTTGACTTTGTGCTTTTCATTAAGTTGACCAAGAATGCCTCCAAACTTTGGTATTAAATATAGAAACACTGGCAACGTCCTACCCACAAAACAGCTAGGCTTGCGAATCAGGTCTAGAAACTACATTTATAAATATGGTAGCAGGTAAGTGTTTCTTAGGTACCAAGGAAATGCACAATACGGACACTTGCTCTAGATGTATGTTTCTCTATGCTTTTCCTGATTAGGATCGCAGTCAGTCTCACTTCATGTCACGTCAGTTGAAAGATCGTGCATGTTGTAGAGCCAATGCATTTCATGGTGATTGGCTTCCAAACAAGACTAACTATTAACCTATAGCCCTGGACCCCCCCAAAAATACATCGTTCCCTGATCTGCAAATCTGGAAACACTTCAAAAACATCCTATATACATCAGGCATTCCACCGGAAAAGCTTGAAATGGTTCATAACTTCGGGGATAGCTCCTATGGACATTCTTTAGAAGATGAATGACTCAAAATGACTAAAAATTTCCATGAATCTATACTATTTTCTCAGTATCGAGCCATGTGCAGCTTTACAATTAAAAGCACTTGATCACTTAATAAAGTTAAGACAACTTCACTGTTGTGCTATCCCACATCGGAGTTAGTCATCAAAAGTGAACAATAAGGTAGGATCAGAAGGTGGGCCATTTGTGTTTCAGGAACAATATGGCACATGGTAGACCATAGACATGATGCATCACACAGGACCCATCATAGGAATAGGATACTCCAAAAACATGTACCAACCTAATCTCCCTGGTTTATCTACCAACATTTTAGTATACAAACCCATTATTCTAAGCACATTAAAGGCACAATTGAAATCTGAATGAGATAAGAAGATGCTAAACCATGCTTGTTTGCAAAGAGACATATCTCCGACCATGGCCTGTCACAGTGGCCATGCAAAAGCTAGTTCGACTTGAGCCTGATGGCCAACGTGTACTGATGTACAATGCTGGGACTAAGAATCTAATCCAGTGACTATTAGGCTTGGAACCATCCATTCGATTACTAGACAACTTCTTGGAATGAGCCATCGACCCAAAACTTTAATTAGGAGACGGGACAGTTCCTAAATGATGAATTTTTGACTGGATAAGAGAAGTTGGCTTTATTGACCTGAGTTTCATGTCGCAACTTGAGGGTTACAAAAGCATCATTCATAGATCATGGAAACAGTCTAAAGGAAGTTTAAGGGTTTAGGATATGAAGTCCTTTTAACATTGATGAAGAAGGCAAGACTCAGCATTCAATGAAAGTTGTAGGCTTTCCAGGCCAAAGTCGAGGATAAAGGAAGAAGAAAAGGGAAAAGAAGAAGAGTGGATCGAAATTGAAGATTAGATACAGTTAAACACCTGATTACATGCCGATAAAGATATAATGAGAAATATCAGCTTTTTAGTGGAAATTACAAAATCCCAGAAGGCATGAAAACTGAAGTAAAATTAGAAGGAAAAAGAGTGCAAAGCAGAACTAAAATCAATGAACTGGTTTATATTGTTTACTCATTGAAGCGCAGCAAAATCAAACGAGTCCATTGGCACAAACATACCAAACACTGACAAGATAATTATAAATTAATCAGAACCAGAAGAACAATTACAGTTACTGTCAGGCAAACACTCATAAATTTTGCTAAAATCAAAATAACCACCAAACTGGATAGAAAGCAGACTCAAAGAGAAACAAAAACACAAGAATGCTAAACCACATTTAACGCAACAAAAGCAGACATCACATGACCAAGCTAAAAGCAAAATTTGAGCAAAGACTCAGTAATTGAAAGTGTATACGGAAATGGGAAAAGATATAAGCTCACTCACGTTTGGAGATGGATGACCCAGCTTGGCATTGAAACCCATCTGTGACTCGAGGTCGCCTTGGTTCCTACCAGAGGAGGGTCTGATGAATCTTTCAAAGATAGCCATAACGAGGAACATGGAGATGAGAACGGCAGTAGCTACAAATCCAAAAGACACAGCATTTACAGAGTTGTCGAAGGGTCTAAGTTGTTCTTCTCTTTGCACATTTAACAGTATCGGAGCTCCCACTGGTGGCCAAGCGCTAATGCCACCATCCTGTGAAACCATTTTTGAACTCTACAAATCTCTATGTCGTCAACTTCGCTTTCACTATCATTACTTTGTTCATGAGAGAGAAAGTGAAGGAGGAAGAGCTTTGGTGTGTTATCTAAGGTAAGGCGCTGTTCGAGGCTTTTTTTACAAAAAAAAACTCCGGAATCAAGGACTGGTACATAGAAAAAACACTTGGACTTTTGTTTTCTTTTTTTCAAGGCATGGAAAAGGAGAGACACAAAGGGAGAGGGAGCATGTGGGCTATCTTTAGTTTAAGAAAAGGTAAGCATAGAAGAGAGCAAGAGCAGTGTGGAGCGAGAAAGGAAGAGTCTTGGAATTTGGATCTTTTCTTTCTTTGTTTTTTCGTGTACAGGACATAACAGAGCCGAGAGGAAAATGGTGACGATGGCTTTGGCAGCTGAAATTTGACCTTCTCAGCTTACTTTAACCACGCCACGCTTGGAATGTACTGCGTCTCAGAACCTTGTCTGCTTGTGCTTATTGTGTTGTGTGGCAGCCAGGTTTTCAAGTTACTGGCAGTAGACAAATACCCCTGGTCAATGAACATGTTCGTGGGCTCTCGCCCTTTAGCTTTACAGTCATTTGATGTGATCTGAGGCAGCTTTAGCCTTTAGTTTCATCATATATATAAACATCAGAGCCTCTTAAAAGGATGAGAATTTTTTTTGTATGAATTATAAAGTGCAGTTAGCACGGCCATTTCATGTTTTATAAATAATAAAACAATGCCTCTTGAAGAATCATGCTAGGATTTGGAAGAGCAACCAAATCTGTACTGACGAGAATCTGTAAGATGTGTGAAGAACAAATCTTCTCTCACCACAGCGCCCTTCTTGTTTCAAAATGATCTTGTCCGTTCATTGAAGGTCTGTTCTCGACAGGCGGGTGGGCACTGTTGGGCTATGTCAGGGGTGCAGCACAGTGGAAGGACCAGGGAGGCCTACTCAATCACTGAGCAACTTCTTCAGATTTAATTTCACAGGGCGGTCCACAATTTGACAATACCATACCATCATTGTAAATATGACTGTCCCACTCATATTCATTTCATAGCCTTTTCTTTTCCCGAAAATAAATTAGCAAGGCCTGTCTCTGTGTCTGTGGTCCTCCTTGGACTTCATGTACGGTTGGCTTGGCGGTTGCCCATCTCGTTTTAGGCCATAAGCAAAGCAACAAAGTGTAAATCGAAGTTATCGGGATTATACCCTTCATCGACGGACGATGTCAGTTCTCGAATCCCATCAAGTCATAGCGCGGTCATACTTTTCTTAGTAAACAAAAACAGTCAAATGTCTCAAAACGTGAACCCCTCAAGAATCTGTACTAAACCACGCGTGGCACGGGACTGCAAATGGCACGTGCGTGAGTACGCAATAATGAGTTAGGAAAGAAGAGAAGTTAATTTAAGAGATGTGATGAATTAGAGTGGGTCACATCACATCAGAGTTATAAGGAAGGGACTCATGGGGTGGTCCGGTGTGGGTGCATGGTGGCTCGTTTTGTTCTAGGGACTCGGAGCTCGTGGGCTAACCTGAAAGGATCTTTGCTTTTTGAGTTTAGTTAGTTGTTTTGTTGTCCTTCTTTTGGTAAGTCACTTTTTGAGAAAATAAATAAATAAAGTTTAATATTAATTGATAATAAGATCAAATCACAACTTATCCTTGGGTAAGCCTTAAAGTGAAAGCCAAGCGAGGGCACGTGTCCCTCAATCGATGAAATCCCTCGGGTAGATCAGATGTAAGAAAAGCAGCATGTTTTCAAAGACCATCTGCATAATTCCTTAAGACGGTGGCATGAATGGTGGCTTGCCAGAGGAGAGCATTCGACTCATCGAGAACCATAGTTTATCCCAAAGTTGTTATATACCGTATCGGACTTGGATATCAAATTGAGTTTTGCTACAATATTATATCGGTACTGAATAATACCAGATACTATTTCAGGTAAATTTTTTAAATTTATGAAATAGTTCCTAAAATTTTTAAAATTTGTAAAATAGTCCATTAGTATATTGTACAGTTGTACTGCATACTTTACTTGTTTACTGTTTACATCAACCATATTTTTAAAAAATTATAATAATAAATAATAATCACAATTAATATGAAATAACAATAATTTTAAATATTTCACACATATAAATAATAACCACAATTAATATTGGTTTAGTCGGATTCTGTAAGGGTGGAATATTGTCTTTCTGATCCATAATATGGGGAAGCTTCGCTTATGGAAAACCTGCAAGACAAACAAAAACTCTCCGGGGGTTGTTTCCCGGAAGGTCCCTCCGACGCTCAAGTCAGTCTTTTTGGGAGTTCTAGGTTTTGGAGAATAAAGGAACTACTAGGGTTTTCAGTCTGTACCTCTATCATGGTTGAGCATTACCTTATATATGCGGTAGGTTGTCATTAGGTTTAGGTCTCTACGTGAATCATCGCGTTTGCATGGGAGATGACTTCTCATTACTGGACCGTTGATGCCTGTATTTGAAGTTGGGCCTCACTAGGTCGGGCCTTACTAGGCCGACCCGACCAAATATAAAAAACAATCATCATCATACAAATATAAAATTAAGAATAATACAAAGTATTTAAAATATTACAACAATACAATTTCATCATTTTAATAAATAATAATTACATCAAAAGATTCAAAACAACCAATAAAAAGAATAATAAATATCCTTAAACAATTTACAAAAAGAATTTATGACGAAGAAACAATCAAGTAGAAGTTAATCCTGAAACAAAAACATTTACTGTTACATTACGTATATAGAATTTAACATTAACATCAATCAAATACAAGTAAAATTAAAAGAAGGGGAAAAATAAAAACTTGGAACGAAATTCAATTGTCAACGGGTGGATACCCGCTATACCTGCACTGACTCTAGTGATCATTTGATATAAAATCTTCATCATTGAGAGGAGCTTCATCATCATTATCATTCAAATTTAATACACCAAATGAAATGTTAATGCCTTTCTATCTAAAATTATCTTCCAAATTATTCACATCAACCAAATTCGGTTCTTCTGAAACCCAATCCACCAAAAGATCAATATTATCAACGGAAATTGGATCAGTTGAACTACTTGTGCTATTAAGACTTCTAGTAAACAATTATATTTAATTATTAGAAAATTATAAGAAATTATATCAAAATTAATAATGATAATAATAAAAATAATATACATTTCCCGAAGATTTAAATTGTAATGAACAAAAACTAAGTCATTCAATCTCTTATGCTCCAATCTATTTATTTTCTTTGAGTAGATAAATTCAAATATGTTCCAGTTTCGTTCACAACTTGTTGCACTCACATATTGACTTAAAATCTGAATTGCAAACCTTTTCAATTCTGAAACACCATTTCTGAATTGATCCCACCAAGAAACTGTAAGTTATAAGATAACAAAAATAGTGTTATAAACAAAATAAAGTGATGATTAATTTTCAACAAATAAGAAAAAGGAAATAACTAATTCTTGGAGAAAGTTTTCCTTTTTGTTGAATAGCAACCGACATTCCAAAATCCTCATAAGACAACTTGTAAAGCTCCATTTGTGAGCTTAAAAGATCTTGCATCGCGTCAATGCTAACAATTGTTGTAATAGTTAAAAGCATTCCTCTATTAACTTCAGCTTGCTTTGTAAGATCCAGCCTAAACTAGACATTAGGATTAAAAAATGTCCTAGCTGTAAACAATGGAGAAAAAGTTGTCTTTCCCTTCTCTCATTAATGATTGAAAGATATAGTGTGTATAAAAAAGGCCTATGTTTCATATTGACCTTGATTGCTTCCGTCGCTTTCTCCATGGCATAAAACATATAACCCATTGTTGGCTTTTCTATACTATCAGCCAAGTGAAGCACCCTCACCGAAGGCTCACAAACTCGAATAACAAATTGACATTGAGACCAAAATTCTCTATCTTCCAGTTCCAGCATTAGACCTAGCATGTTGAGATGCAATCTACTTATCACTTGTAAACATTTGTCTTAACTCTTTCTTTATCGAAACAAAAGACTGAAGTGATAAGAAATTTGTGGTAAATCTTGTCACAGCAGGATTTCTTTCTACCATTGGAACCATTGGTAAATTTCTTATCACACAAATTCCTACCATTGGTAAATTTCTTTCTCATCAAATTCAATACCTATGCACGATTATAAATGAACTTTGTCACCTTTTTAGCTTTCTGCATAGCCTCATCAATAACAGAAAAATACCTAGGATCCCCTATATTCTCCAGCATTAGGTTAATGCAATGTGCAATACAAGGCGTCTAAAAATTGAATTATACGCATTCTGCAACCTTTTTCCTTCCGCTTTATAAGCGGAATCATTGTCAGTAATAAACTGAACAATGGTTTCCGACACTACTTCATTCACAACTTCATCAAATATCGCAAATAAAGTCTCAGTATATCTAATAAGGCCAAAAGCATCAATAGATTTCAAAAACATATAGCCATTTGAAGAATAAACCAAAAATTTATAATAGGCTCTTGTCTCCTATTTGTTCAACTATCAAACATAATTTAACATCCATAAGTACCACAATTCACTCTTCTTTCAGCCAAATAACTTCTAATTTCAGAAACAGCACAACCCAAAAGTTTACCTCTTAAGTCATCAATCGAAGGACCTTTGAATCCTGGACCATAAAAGGCTATTGCATCCATCATAAGTTGATAATAATAAGACTGAGAAGCATTAAATGACGAACCTTTATCATGCCACCATCAGGCTACTGCCATATTGACATTGTGAGTCGCACCTCTTAATTGCATTGTACTACGAATTGAAGGTTGGGCTCTAAGAGTTGTTCGTGGTGCAAAAAAACTAGTCACTTGCCTTCTTCTCTTCCTCACATCAGATTCAGGTACTTGTTCTTGAGCCTGAGATAGAACACTGCCAGTACCAATACCACTACCACCATTACCAATACTACTTTCACCTTCAACATTTCCAAAATCACCACAGAAAGAGATGTTTCTGTTTTTCTTTCATGTGTCAGGAATCAGCCCAAGAGGTTCAACTTCAAGGCGAAATTTGATATTTAACTTTGCATTGGATAAACAGAGTAGCATGGACTTCTAGTTGCTGGCGGGCTTGGGTGTGTAAACGATGCACACCCCTACCCTCTTTTTAATGAGAGTTTGAACTGTCCCAATAAAAGCAGTTTGTTGACAAGCCTAGCATCGACACCTTGGTGTGTTTGTCTGTTAACAGAAGTTATAATTTTGATTTATGATATAGAATACCTGATAATCAACTATAATTGAATTAACAGAGGTATGAAGAAAACATCTAGAAGCAAAATCTATGATATCCTACAATGTATTTGACAAAATACCGGTAGGAGTTTACCTGCTAGCATCATCATCATCTGGACATTGGTGTGACATTAGCCATAGTGAGGTTTCTTGGAAGATGAAATGAACTGGTTTGCTGCTAAATCAAACGCGATCATGTTCTTCCAATTTGCCACCCGAAGTATTTATACCTTGCTAAGGACAAATCTTGTCAAAACTTTTCAAACACTGTTGAGGAACAGGTATCTGATATGATAAAGATCCATAAAATAACAAAATCACCGTACATTAGAAGCAATCACGCAATTTATGAAACGCTTTTTCTTGTGCTTCCAGAACTCATCTTTCTTTCGTTTCTTCTTGACTTTCAACAAACCCATGGTGCTCTTAGCAATTCCAAGTATGGCACTCTTGTCTTTCCTGTTGGTGGGACCTTTGACATTTAATATGGCTCTAAGCTTTTCGTAAGTCTTAATATCTTGTACTTACCCAGTCTTCACCATCTGTTTGTGATTAAAAAAATGCCCTCCTGAAATCACGAACACGGACATATGCGTAGCTCATGGTCATGTAAGTAAAAGAATCGGGTTTTAGACCGAGGTTTGTCATTTCTTTCAACAATTGAGGCAACTTCGAGTGACTCCCTCCCCGCACATATGCATTCATCAGCATGTTGTATGTCATCACAGTTGGTGGCAAGCTAAGCTTCCCAAATTCAGAGACCACATCCTTGGCTTCAATGTAATGTCCTTATTTAGCGAAACCATTAAGAAGAATGTTGAATGTAACCCATGTTCCTTCAACTTTTTCTCTTCTCATAAATTTCCATATCTTTATAAGTGTTTGTCACCTACACGCCTAAATGCATCTGATAGAGCTATATAGCTTTCTACAGAGGGTTTGACTCCTTCCTTTTGCATATTCTCAAAAGCTATATAAGCTTTCTCATGCCATCCATTAAGTGAATAGGCATGAATAAGAGCTGTATAAGAATGCGAAGTAGGTCTTACACCCATTTTCTTCTTTCTCAAGAATGCATTAGCAGCCATATTACTCTTCTTCTTCCTCCTTCCATATGCACTAATTAGACATGTATATGATCTCACATTGGGCTCTAACCTGGCATCTTCTGTTGTAGACGCACTTATGGGGTAGTAGTATGTCAGGCGTAAGAATCGTGCTATTGGCGAAAATCAGGTGTGAAGATCAAAGGAAGATTAAGCAGAGACTTTTGCCTTGATTAATTTCTTTTATGTTTCCTTAAATTAGTCCTATGGATTGTCTAACTAAAGTTTTGAATTATTTCCGCAATTATGAATTGCTATCTTGCTTGTAACCTCTATTTAAAGAGGAAATTCATTATCAATAAAACAAGCAATATTATCTCAACACATCGTGGTTGGTAACTCCCCTTTGAATTCCAAGGTGGTAACTCCCTTTGAGAGTTGCAATCAAATTCTTACAAGATAGGTAGATCCAGGAACAAGAACAAACATATAAATCCTCTCGACGATTTAAAATTGCAATTGCATTGTCCAGTGACACGATCCTTAAAAAAAGGGCCACAACAACTTGGTATCAGAGCCAAGCGCCATGGACGATAACACTATACGAGAGGAGATACGTAATCTAGAGAAGCAAACAGAGAGCTGATTCCAACAAATCACGCAATAGCTGGAAACATTATTGAAACTCTCACAACATAAGGAGGGAAGAGAGATGGAAGGCGGTTCAACAAAGTCGATTCAATACCAAAGAAACGGAGAGCAACCGAATTCCAAACGCAACAATGGAGAAGAAGGAAACGAGTTGGAGAATCCAGTCAAAATCAATGGCCACACACCAATAACAATAATGGAGGCTTTGTCCCTAGATACACAAAATTGGACTTCCCTACGTATGATGGGAAGGACGACCCGTTGATATGGCTTCACCGATGTGAACAATTCTTTGCCAATCAAAGAACAACCTCGGGAGATAAAGTTAGTTTGGCGGCATTCCATATGCTAGGAGAAGCACAACTATGTTATCTTTAAGTAGAGCAAGAAGAACCACATATTACATGGAATTTGTTCAAAGATCAGTGCACGTTGCGATTCGGACCTCCTCTTAAAACCAACCCCTTGGGAGAGTTGATGAATTTGAGGCAAACAGGAACAGTTGAAGAATATCATAATCGTTTTCAAACCTTATTGGCACGAGCTCGATCTGTTCGAATAGACCAGCAAGTGGATATATTCACTGGAGGATTATTGGAGCCTATACGATTGGATGTCGAGCTACACAATCCGCCAAACTTGGCTCACGCAATGAGTTTAGCAAGGGCTGTTGAAAGGAAACTTCAGGTAACTTACAATCCTTCAAAAAAATTATTTGGTGCAGGGTTCAATCCTAGTTCGAAAGGTGGAACTACTGGGAACAAAATGAACAACTTTTCACCAACGACGACTCAATCAAGCCAGGCATCTTCTCCTTTTGTAAAAAAATTATCAAGGGCAGAAATGGGGACTAGACGAGCGCAAGGGCTTTGTTACAATTGTGATGAGTCCTATACTCTGGGGCATCAATGCAAGAAATTATTTTGGATTGAAATTGAGGAGAAGAACGATGAAGAAGTATTACAAGTACAAGATGAACCAGCCATCTCCTTACATGCAATTACTGGTGAACAACAGTCCAATACTATGCAATTGCAAGCCAAATTTTTTGATCAACCTCTTATCGGATTGGTAGATTCGGGAAGCACACATAACTTCATCAGTTCGACAGCCGCTCAAAGTTTGGGATTGCATATTCAATCTCATGAGGGTCTCAAGGTAGCCGTAGCAAATGGGGAAAAAATCACAGGAATGGGTGTTTGCTCCAAAGTGCAATTTCTTGTCACTCAACATCATTTTACGGTTGATTTTTTTTATTCCATTGGTTGGCTTTGACTTTGTTTTAGGTGTGAAATGGTTGCTGCCATTGGGGCCGATCCTTTGGAACTTTACTGCAATTACTATGAGTTTTGACGATAAAGGACAACAAATCATCCTCCGAAGGTAGCAACGAAAAATACCACCCTACTTACAAGTTATTCAAGTTTCAAAACCACAACAAAAGGAGCTTGAAGACTTTTTATTCGAATTTTCAGAGCTATTCCAAGAACCCATAAGATTGCCACCCATGCGACATTGCGACCATCGAATTTATTTAAAGTCAAGTACAACGCCAGTTTTTGTGCAACCGTATCGATATCCTCACTCTCAAAAGGATGAAATAAAGCGACACTGTGAATAGATGTTGCAACAGGGCATTATTAGACAAAGTCATTCGCCTTTTTCAACACCTATTTTGTTGGTTCAAAAAAGAGATGAGGCATGGCATTTTTGTGCCGATTATAGAGAGCTCAATGATAAGACAATAAAAGATAAATTTCCCGATCCTGGTGATTGACGAGTTGCTTGATGAATTACATGGGGCAAATTTTTTCATCAAATTGGACCTCCGTTCCGGTTACCATCAAATTCGCATGGATCCAAAGGATGTAGAAAAAACAACATTCAGAACTCACCATGGCCACTACGAGTTCCTTGTGATGCCCTTCGGGCTGACTAATGTTCCATCCACCTTCCAAGCCTTAATGAATGAGGTATTTCGAAATCATTTGCATCACTTTGTTCTTATTTTTTTTGACGATATTCTGGTGTATAGCAATACATGGGAGACTCATTTATCTCACTTGAGGCTCGTTTTTGAACTGCTACGATCCCACCAACTCTTACTAAAACAATCGAAGTGTTCGTTTAGGAAAGCGCAAGTGTCTTATCTTGGCCATGTGGTGTCTGCAGAAGGGGTCTCAACGAATCTTGATAAAATATAGGCAATCATAGATTGGCCGCAACCATAATCCTTGAAGGCTTTGCGAGGATTTTTAGGATTGACGGGATATTATCGCAAGTTTATCCGCGATTACAGGCAGTTAGCAGCCCCTTTAACGAATATGCTCAAACTTCAATCTTTTCAATGGAATGAGGTTGCTCTTGCCTCTTTTGAGTCCCTTAAACAAGCCTTAGTGGTAGCACTAGTACTACGACTACCCGACTTCAATGATGAATTTGTCATTGAATGTGGTAAGTCGGGCACAGGAATTGGGGCAGTTCTTCAACAATAAGGACACCCGATTGCTTCTTTTAGTCGCAAGTTAGCAGAGCGTCACTACAAACTCGCAGCCTATGAGCGAGAACTTATTGGGTTAGCGAAGGTGGTACAACATTGGCGACCTTATTTATGGGGGCGTGCCTTCCTTGTTCGGACAGACCATTTCAGTCTCAAGTACCTATTGGAGCAAGGCTTGACAACATCTCCGCAACAACAATGGTTAAGTAAGCTAATGAGGTTCGACTTCAGAGTTAAATACAAGTTGGGTAGAACCAATACTGCAGCTGACTCTTTGTCTCGGAAGAATGAAGACACTAGTATGTTGTTTGCTATATCTCAACCTAACATGTTATTGTTAGAGGATATCAAGGTTGAAATTCATAATTCTTCTACTTTGTTGGAAATCCAAAAGAGCATCGAAACAGGACAACGTACATTGGATTGGCAAGTGAAGGATGGGTTGATATACTTTCAAAATAGGATCTACACGCTGCCAACGTCGCCTTTAATTTCCACCATATTGGCAGGTTTTCATGACTCCACTCGTGAAGGGATTCAAAAAGCATTACAGCGAATTCGTCGTGAATTTTATTAGTTAGGTTTGAAAACTGTTGTCACAGAATATGTGACTGTCTGTTCCATTTGTCAGTGTAACAAGACAGAACATCTTAGTCCAACCGGATTATTACAGCCATTGTAACTTTCCACGCAAAAATGGTATGATGTCTCAATGGATTTCATTGATGGTTTGCCAAAATCAATGGGCAAGTCAACATCGTTAGTGGTGGTGGATTGCTTCTCCAAGTACGGCCATTTCATACCATTGTCACACCCGTACAATACGACTGTGGTGGAAAAAATATTCTTCAATAATGTGGTAAGATTACACGGCATTCCGGAATCTATTGTGAGTAATCGCGACCCTATATTTACTTGTAATTTTTTGAAGGAACTTTTTCGATTGAGTGGAACCAAATTAAGTTTTTCTTCTGCCTATCACTCACAATCCAATGGCCAAACGGAGGTTGTTAACCGTACCATCAAAATGTATTTACGTTGTCTCACAGGCGATT
>JANKOD010044903.1:0-13376 GCA_026284645.1 Erythroxylum acuminatum | reverse complement strand
TGTCAGTAATAAACTGAACAATGTTTTCCACCCCTACTTCATTCACAACTTGATCAAATATCCCAAACAAAGTATCAACATTTCTAATCAGGCCAGATGCATCAATAGATTTTAAATACATAGAGCCATTACAAGAATAAACCAAAAATTTATAATAGGCTCTTGTCTCCTATTCGTCCAACTATCACATATAATTGAGCATCCATTAATACCCCAACTCACTCTTCTTTAAGCCAAATAATGCAATTGTTTTGTTGATGTATTGGACCATAGAGTCTCCTATGGTATGTTAATAGTTGACCTTGAGTTTACTAACAACTAATCCTAATGTCTCTAATCTAATTACTCAGGTTAAATCTTATAGGATTGTGTTACCAATTTATAAGTCCCTGTATTTGGTTTGACCCTAATCTAGAAGATTTATGTCATCCTATCTCTAGGGTTGCAATCAGCTGCTTTTAATTACGGTAGTTCTATTTACACTAGGATTTCTCAACCTCTATGTATGAAATTAGATTATCAATAAAACACGTAATCAGATCATAATAATCAATCAAACCAATTACATTAATAAAGGAACCAAATCATATCAAAGGATTAACATAACGTTCATTTAACCTAAATAACAATTGGAAATTTAGCTACATATTATTGAACATGAAATCAAACATACATTGAAAGAAAAACAAATAAAAAATGATTTCATAATTCTAAATTCCCCTGAATGTCTTCTATCGAATGTTCTTGTGATGTAGAGGCTTAATCTTGTATTCTGAAGGATTTTTCGATGAAATTTTCATGTTTGCCACTTCTATGGACCAAAATTGTCCCTTTTGGATGTTCTCTATGTCTTGAAATCTCCTACAAAAGTCTCATCCTTTGTTACCCTCCCAAAAACATATTTTTTTTTCATGAAATTTAGGATTTTAGGGAGATGCACTGTCTTTTACATGGCCGTGCATAACCAAATTTGTCTAAAAATTGCAAAGTGCATGAGAAGATGCATGACTTTGCATTATGTCATGTTTTTGACCTTGATATCTTCATATTTAGGTCATGATGTCTTTATATAAATTGTAACACTTCTCATCTTTCCAACGGATCCTCTTTTTCTTAAAACAAAGCCCTGTAGCTAAAGTTATGGGCAAAAAACAAGGGAAGGTTAGAGTTTAGACTGGGCTGAGATAGACTTCATATCTCATTCTTAGCCTCTTTATCCCCTCAAAATCGCACTTTTGGGCTTTTATTTATGCATGGGAATTATAGTCCAAGATGTTTGCTTGAATTTGAGCTTTTCAATCACCTCATTTAGATCTCATAAGCCTCAGTTATGTCTATGTAAAGTTCTAGTGTTTAGGTTGCCAATTCTGCAGAAATAGGTTTTACTTTGAACAAATGGTTGATGGTCCAAACCAATTCGAACATCTACAAATCTAGGCTTCTTGAAAATATTGAGATTTCCTCTAATTATTCTCTAAAGACGATGTTTAGATTCGGACTCTCCATCTATGTTAAAAATCGTGCATAGCTTCTATGTGTCAAATCTTCAATTTATGTCATGTTTTCGTCTGAATTTTTCTCCTTTAAGTCCATGAAGACAATTATCACCTATGAAAGCACTTGGAGTGAATTAAGTACCAAAATATAAAAAAGTATCAAATATCAAGCAAAATACATCAAACTTGGGGGTAAAAATATAGTCAGATATCTATCTATCATTACTCAACATTATTCTTCTTACTTATTATAATTTTAAAGAAATATTTTTGAAATTTAACAAGTAAGAAACTATAATCTAATTAGAAATAAAATGTCTTAATTAGGAAAATATTTTTTAATATTAAAGGAAACAACCTTCAAAAAATTAATAACCTATTGATTGCCCAAGAGCTTTTTAAAAGCTACGTAAGAAAGGAAGCTGGCAAGATATGTGCCTTAAAAGTTGATTTTAAGAAAGAATTTAATTTTCCAAGAAGGGAACTTTTTTTAAGAACTGGAAGTGTTTGGATTGCTTAGGAAATTTATCTACTAGTTAAATCAATGTCTAAACACTACTTCCTATAGTGTCCTTGTTATTAGGGAATAAACACAGTAGTTTAAAGGAGAGGATTAAAGGAAAGGGACCCCCTATCCCCTTACCTATTCTCAATTTGTATGGAGGTTTTACTATAGTTCACTACGCACAACATTCCATAAAGTCCCTATTTTAAATATCATAAAAATTGCAATAAGTTAAACCTTATTAACTTGACTTTTGCTAATGACTTATTGATGTTCTGTACGTCTGATGCTCCCTCAGTGTCCATTTTGATCTATTCCATTAACCAATTCATCAAGCTTTCAAATATGAAGATAAACCTAGATAAAAGCTTCATTATGCTTTCCAAAGATATAGAAGCAATTCAAGATGATCTAGCTCAAATCACTGGGATGAAAGTAGATCTACCTCCTTTCACATATTTAGGGGTCCCAATCACAAGTTCTAAACCCTCCTCTAAAGAGTGCATACCTTTATTTAAACAAATTGAAAGAAGACTTAGCAAGTGGTATAATAGAGAGTTGAGTTATGCTGAAAAAATCTGGCTGATCAAATTAATGCTGAGTAACTTTTACAAATACTAGATCTCCCACTTAATTTTTCCTAAAGATGGCCAAAGATATTGAAAAATTTCTTGTGGAATGGGAATGCATATAAAATTTTGGGGGCTAATGTAAGGCCCCAAATTATACCCTAGTTGAAATGTTACATGTTTATAAAGGCATATGTGATACTTGCTAAATTGTGACATGATTGTAAGTTGTATATGTTTTGAATTTTGGTTTAATGGATCATATTTAGTGATTTGGAATTAATTGATACCATTAGAAAATTGATGTATTAAAATGTACATTTGGACAAGGAAAATGTCAAGTGGCAAGACGAGTTGGTACATGAAAATTGGATGACTAAGCCTATACATTTAGTGACATTTGGCATGAGTAAATAAGGGACAAATGGGAGTATAATTGAATAAAATTTGGAAGCATTGATTAAGTGACAAATGGCCTAATAGATGTGTGACATTTGGTAGCTTAAAGGGAGGACAAATATGATACATTCATTGGTGACACGTGCTTCTCCAAGATTAGGACACCTAGCAACTTAGGTGCTAAACTTGCAAGGAGTTTCTACGGTCTTCATTGAAGGATCTCCACCAAAACTCTCTCATTTCCTCTCAACTTCTGGAGTTTTTGGGATCATTTTCTCTTGGAATCCTTGTAAGTTACTACATCAAAAAAGCTACTTTATACTACCTTTTATGTTGTTATCATCTTAGTGTTAAGATCATCTTACATATACCTAAATTTCGGAAGTGTTTGGTTGCATGAAGGGTTGGTTTGGTTAGTTATTTGAAGAAGTAATTTAAAGGTAATTAGGTAAGGGAATTCTAAACTTGATAGCATGTATTAATACGAGTTTTATGATAATTGAATTGGGATGAAATATGTATTAAGATGATGATAAAAGAATGCTCGAAAAATGATCCTTGTATTATAACTTATGTTTTGGTTTTGATGTTTGGAAGATGTTGATTTGTAGTTACTTAATGAATGATTTTTGAATTGGTTCAGACATGAATCTGATGAGCTATTGAAGCATGAATAAGGTAGATTTGAAGTGAAATTGATGGACTTTGTCGAATAGAAGTGAAGAAGTCAAGTTTTGGAAACAAATTGGAGATTGTAGGTGAGTGAAACTTCGGTTCACTCATCCCACGATCGTGGGATTTGTAAGGCTTATTCCCACGGTTATGGGAAGTACTTAGGAAGGAGAAAATATTGGTTTTGGGAAATTGTTGGACCATAAAAGGTTAAGGAACTTTATAATGGTTTAATTGGACTTAATTAAGGTGTAAAATGAACTTAGTTTGATGTGGAATAAGTTTATTAAAGATTTAATAAGATTTGGATTTTTAATTGAAGTAATAACTTAAGGAAGGGGTTAAGTATCTAATTTTGAAAATTATAAGTTGTTAAAGGAATGAAGTATACTTATGAACACAAATGTGTTTTAAATGATATGTTAGTTATGAATGTTTGAGAATTGAGAACTTTAGGTGAGTACATGTAAAGTGTAATTACTTCATGTATTCATTGGTGCATTTATACTTATGCTTATAAGGCATGATAAGTTTTTTCAAGTGAGAATGAATGGGTTCAATTTGAGCATAAGGAAATGAATTCATACTTATGCATTATTTCACTATTATGTGATTATGATATTGTGACAATTCTGGACCATCAATTGTCTGAGGAGTTTGATAATTGAGATTGTATTGGAAGCACTTTCTAATTGTGTGAATATACATAATGTGTGATGACTCAATACATTTATTAATGCTTTAATGCATTTATAAGACGTATTAAGTTCGATCAAATAAATAAGGTCATATATTAAGCACTACATCATTTACATGAAATTTTGAAATCTGAAATGGGTTGTTTTAAAACTGTTAAGTCCTAGCCGTGGGTAATTAGGCATAACTAGAAGGGTCTATACCTGCTCTTGTGACACTAAGGTGTCTTTTGATATCGACACTACGGTGTCCCCTGATTTAGAGACATTAGTCTCTTCTATTTCAGATACTACTCATGGTATCTTCTGTTTTGGTCCCATTACTCATTTCTATAAAGAGGATTAGTAGTCTAACTTATTTTGTATAATGATACATGTTTAGTTTTGATAAAAACAAGTTCTATTATGATAAGAGAAGCTCTGATTTGATACAAAACAAGTTCTGTTCTGATATAAGTCATATTTTGATCTGAAAGGATTATATCCTATTATGATATTTATGAGTTTTGTTCTGATGCAAGAATTTTTTGTATTGATTGATGAATTATATTCTATTCTAAGACATAATGTTTGAATTACTCTGTATTATGAACAATTAAAGATTGTTGTGATATGATTTGGATTTGTATATATAATGTTAGACGACTGTTAGAAACAGTCACCATTATGCATTATGTTTAGTTATTCCCCACTAAGCTTTATGCTTAGCACAGTGGTTTTGCTTCCGTGTAGGTTCTGATAAGAAGGTTTGAAGACCGAGACAATGACTACCGTAGTGGCCAACGAAGAATGTGTTATGTTATGGAATTTGTTTTGTTTTAAAAGATGTATATTTGAGTTTTTGAGTTGTATTTGACAATATGTGATAGCTTATATTTTCATTAAGGGTTGTAATAACCTTATTACAGGATGGATTATGTTTAAGGCATGTATTTTGATAAGTTCATTATATATGATGTACATTATGGTTTGTTTACAACAACATTTAATGATATTTAAAGTATGTTTGCTTGAGTTATTTAAATGCATGTTAGGGATGATTGGTATGATTTGGATTGTTTCAATTCTGTTTTGTGTAGCATCTGCATTTCCCCCTAAGGGGTATGTGGGTGTTACACATTGTTTATAAGAAATATGGGGAGTCTCCTAAGTAAAATTGAAGCAAACTCAAGGGAGCAACTCAAAGCGATCACACTTAGGAGTGGGAAGGAGCTCAAACAACCAATAGATAAATATGCTAAAACCCACTCTTTAAACAATCAAGAAAAAGAAAAAAAGATAAATAAAAGAGTGAATACCCTTTGTATATTGACCTTCCACCATATCCACGCAATATTCTATTCCCCTAACGATTACAAAAGTTATAAATTAGACGAACAATTTGCAAAGTTCATGAAGAAGTTAAATACTTTGCAAATTAACTTATCATTTTTAAGGCATTGGACTGTATGCCTAAGCACTTTAAGTTCCTTAAAAACATATTATTAAAGAAGTTAACTTGGGAAGAGAATCAAATAATATAACTTACTAAAAGTTGTAGCTCTATTATGACCAGTCACAAGCCTTCTAAGTTGAAGGATCCAGGGAGCATTACAATACCCTATGTAGTTGGTGACGTGGAGTTTGTGAAGTGTTTATGCGATTTAGGTGCAAGTATACATTGTATGCCTTTCTCAATCTTTAGAAAATTGCAACTCAACAATGAGAAGCCAACTTCGATGTTTACTGAATTGGCAGATCAATTCATTAAGAAACCATTTAGCATGATGGAAGATGTGATCGTGAAGGTTTACAAGTTCGTTATTCCTTTGAATTTGTGGTGTTAGATTTCAAAGAGAATAGGAATTGTCTATTAATTCTTAGATGACCTTTCATGAACACTGAAAAAGCACTGATAGATGCTTATGAAGGCAAATTGCTTCTTCGGATTGGTAATGAGCATTTGGAGTTCAATATGAACAAGGTCTTGAAACATCCAAAATAAAGCAACTCTTGATTGAAAATAGGCATAATGGACGGATGTATCAAAGAGCAAGAGGAGAGATACTTTGAAGAAGTAACTTATGATGAAAAGTGATAAAGTACTTAAAACTCAAGGAATATACGAAAGTCTTTATTCAAGAAGTTGAAGTGGAAGAGTGGACGACAGTGATTTCAGAAGAAG
Organism: Erythroxylum acuminatum; assembly: GCA_026284645.1. Taxonomy (NCBI): domain Eukaryota; kingdom Viridiplantae; phylum Streptophyta; class Magnoliopsida; order Malpighiales; family Erythroxylaceae; genus Erythroxylum; species Erythroxylum acuminatum. The sequence goes on along the minus strand of JANKOD010044903.1, from coordinate 6,876 downwards.
ATGAGCAATTCACCTTCCTACAACATAAACTATTTGATTCCATCGAGGATTTAAGGAGTTTAATCATTACTGATTTTTTTGATAGTTTGTTATCAAAGGGGGTATTAATAAAATTACTTGGATTTTTAATTTGATTGATTATGTCCCTTTTATTATCTCACTACTTGTAGCTTATTTACGAGCTACTAAACTAAATTTGGACAACACATGTAGAGGTAAGCCATTCATAATTAATCCTAGTTGAGTTTTAATTGATGAAAGATCAAGCTAGAGACTTTAGCATATTATGTTGTTAGGTTATTTCGTGAATTCTAGTATTTAGGCTTTTAATTTTTAGGTTTTGGAGTGATTTGGATGGCTATATTTCTTATTTGTTAAGTTATTATAAGTTAAGGAAGAAAGTCTGAGGGTTACATAAAGAAAAAAAAAAAGACAAAACGGGACAAGGGTGACAAATTTCAGCATGTCACAATTGTACATGGCCAAAATTTGGTTTTGTTACTAATATTTGCTTAGTTGATTGTATATTTATTCAATAACATTTAGTGATTAATGATACGAAAATGTTTAAGATAGTCACTTTAGTTTATATATGGTTTTAGGTACAATTCGGAAGAAAAGGAGCTAAAGCGAGTTAAAAGCAATATATTTGAGTCGTTCTCCAAAAATTTTCTCTTATTTATCTTCATGGAGCAAGATTAAAAGCAAGAAGAAGACAAGAAAATGAAAGAATATGAAGAAAATGCTCTCAATATGGCTCACGACCATCCAGAAAATTTCACAACCGTGAGCAGTCTCACTGCTGCGTAACCAATTGCATGGTCTCACACCCATACAAAGGTGTTTCATTGGTGTGACACACCACTCACACCCATGACATACCCACTTGCCACCGTGAGGCTATGCCACCTTACCAAAAACCATAGCTTTTTAATATAAAACAGAAAGAGACGCGACGACAAAGACATAAATGTTTATGTTTTTGTTTAGGAAAAGTTTGAAGAATCCACAGAGAGGTTTTGGGAGAATGAACTCTCATCCTTTCGAGACCCATAGAGAGTTAGAAATTATGACATCAATTTGGAGGTGACATCGACTTCGACGACCCGGTTAAGCATTTCTTCCATTATTTTGTTATTCTTTTTCTCCTTAGGAATTATTTATGTTATCCTTTGTTTAATCGATTTGGGTATTCATGTATGGATAATCATATTCTTGTTATCATCCGATTGTTTGTGTATGAACTCACAACTAGAATGTCAATATAATCCATAATTGTTATATTTGAGATTTATTCGTAGCAACTAATGGTTTGCAATCATTCGAGATAACTTAACCTAGGTTAAATGACCTTATCATATGTGGATGTTATCCTGATTAATTGGTTTTCCTAATTGGTAATGCAACTGCCCAATTGAATCTAAAGATCATCTAATAGGTTATTTAGTAGTTAGGTTTAATTAACAAGCGTCTCTTAATTAAACAATACCTAAGGAAAAACTCAGGTTGATAGAGCTTATCATTAACCTATGATTAATAGTTTGCGGGAGAGGTTTGAGATTAACAAATCAACAAAATATGTCTAATTGGGTGTAGGTTGAGATTGAATCAAAGAACCAGGTCCCTAACGAATTCATTACTTATATTATTTTTGCATGTTTTTTTAATTTTTTTCATTAGTTTAGTTTTATTTTATTTTGTTATTAAACCAATCTAACCCCCCACCCTAAAACCTAAACACCAACTATTTTCATTTGAAAAGCTATATATACACTCTTTGTGGGATCGATTTAGACTCACAATTGCTATAGTTGTAGGTCTAGTTTATTTTGAGTAGTGTTACGATGCGCTACGTCAAATTTTGGCGTCGTTGCCAGGAAGAGTGGTGTTTAGTTTTTGCTCTTGATTTTTATTGGTATTTTGCATATATTTGTTTATAATTAGTTTCTTTTTAGTTATTTCTTGATCTTTTTACTTTTTGTTTAATGTTTGTGTGTTGATTTTTTTAAATAATATGAAGGAATTAGTTTCTTTTATAACTCATATTCTGAATCCTATAGCTCATATTGGAATGATAACACTAACTTTAGTTATGGATAAGATAATCAATAGAATTGCTTCCTTGATATTATGCAGGACATGAAGCAATTCCGGTATATACTAGAAGCTTCTTATCATGACTCTGGTACATCTTTGGAAGACTTGCTTAATATTATAAATGCTAACAATTTTCAACTTCAACATAGTATTCAACAGAGTGTACAACAGTTCTAAGAGGATATGATGTAAGTCCACCAAGATATAATGTCTAGACTCTATATGGCAAGCTAGATGGGTCAGATGACAGAAGCTCTTGACCGTCTAGCATCACAAAGTGAAGAGGAGAAGTCATATCAACTTAAGATGTACCCATGAGACGTTAGTGCAGAGACCTTACATAGTGGAAACGAGCTTGAGAATCTTAAGAGAAATACTTAAGGAATTGCTTGTGAAAAAAAGTTGAGGTGGAGCTCGCAGCAGAAAATGATATATCTTTTAGCTCGAAGGTAAGTACTAAGTCCATAGTTGTTTTTAAGACTAACTCTTTACCTTTACCTAGTAGGTTAGAGAAATTGAACGAATAAGAAAAAGGTGAAGGGACATTAAAGATCTTTCTAGAGTACATGGACTCAGTAAAGATTATGAAGATAATGCATATACTGAATATGAGAGGTCATTAATTAAGACCCTATCTTGAACAACCTCACGTGGAGTAAGCTTAAACTGTGGCACTCGAGGATCATAATTTTGTCACGTGAGGAAATTATGGAGTCAAGCTAGCGATATTAAAAAAAACGCTTCTTGTGAGGCAACCCAAGGGAAGTTAATTTCTTTTCTTTACATTTTTGTATTTCTTTTATATGCATGAGTGTTTTTAAGTTTGCTTGTTTTTATATGTTTTTAAGTTTTCAATAAAAGAGAGAGAGAGAATAAAACAAACATTTTCTCTTTTTCTATTGCTTTTAGGATTATATAGTCATGATTATAGAGTGAATTGACTAGAAGAATCCATAGCAACTTAGCATATACTTTTACTTTTATGATTGGTCAATATGCATTATCTTTAGAAGAGTAGTGATGAGTGGTAGATAAAAGCCATTGAGATTTTGAGCCATATTAGACTGATATTTGACTGACACATCCATATCAGTCTCATTGTCTTTTGCTTATGTGTGACCTTCGTAACATGTACATCTTGCCTTTGCTTTGATTTTTTATTCAAGACCACAATTTTATCATATGCATTAACATAAAAATGATTATACATTCTTTGTTTTTACAAGCTACATTAGCCAAATAGCTTACCTATTGATATGAATTTTCCTTTGTTAAATCCCTTAGAGCTTTATTAGTCTTTCTTTTTGTATTAACCATATTACATGCTACTAAACTTACCCAAATGTCCTACCCAAGCCATAAAGCTAGTGAAACATTTATTACTTGATGATTGTGGATGTACAAAAGTCTAAGTGTGGGTGTGTGTATATATGTGGGTTAGTTATATTTGTTAGAATGTCATGTTATGAATTCCATAGTTGGTGTAGCTTCATTTAATTTTTATATGAAAAAATAGAAAAAAGAAAGAAAACAGAAAATCAAAAGAAAAGAAAAAGGAAAAGAAAAAGAAAAAGAAAAAGAAAAAGAAAAAGAAAAAGAAAAAGAAAAAGAAAAAGAAAAGAAATTTTTTTGAATAAAAATATCGAGGAGGAAATACATTTTTTTTGAAAAATTGTGCCTGATTGGCTTCTCCTCCTAAAGTTGTATTGAATGGGTGATTTGCTTATAATGCATATGAGCTAGATGTGGCTTTGAAGGATCACTCCTTCTAGTTTCAATGTATTGTCATCAATTGTATGAGTGATTGCTTCTAGTTGGTTATGCTTCCTGTGGTTTGTGGTATGAAACCTTGAATTTGAGCTTGGAAACATAGTTTTTGCATTCATCATAGTTGACGTACACAATTGTGAGTGAATGTTAGTTTTTGCGTTTGATGTTGCATTGAATGTTACTTTTGATTCACTAGCTTTGATGGCTTTTACACTACATTGCTGAAATAAATCTTACCTTACCCTTGCTCACATTACAACCTTAAAAAGTCCTTTAATTAATGATTATGCATTTGAATCCTAGTGGTGGAGAATTGAAATGAATTGTAAAATTGTGGAATGTCTTGATTATGAATGGTATTTGAGTGTACCCATGAATCTATCTTATTTAAACACATTTTGTCCAAGAATACCTTTAGATTGCTCAGTTTCTAAAGGTGATGAATGTTGATTAGTCATGAGCAGAAGCGTTGACTATTAAGTTCTTGTTGTGATTTGGAAAGTCATTCATCTTTGCTTATGATTATATATTCTTGGGAAATATGGGAAATGAGTAAATGTTTTTGGGTCTATGATTTTGATTATGATGTTTTTCCTGAGGATGGTCAACAGCTAATTGTGGGGGAAATTGGTATGTGCTTCATTGATCATATATCTACTCAATAACACTTAGTGATTAATGATACGAAAATGCTTAAGATACTCACTTTAGTTCAAATATTTGGTTTTAGATACAATTCGGAAGCAAAAGAGCTAAAACGAGTGGAAAGCATTATATTTGAGCCTTTTTTCAAAGATTCACACTCACTTGTCTTTATAGAGAAAGAATAAAAAGATTAAAAGCAAGAAGAAGACGAAAAATGTAAGAACATAAAGAAAAAGCTGTCAACATGGCTCACAACCATCCAAAAAATTTCACAGCCGTGGCAGTCTCATGACTGTGCAACCAATTACATGGGCATGAGATCACGCTCGCACCCATGCAAAGGTTTATCACGGGTATGACACACCACTAACACCTATGACACACCAACTCACCACCGTGAGGCTATGCCACCTCACCAAAAGCTCTATTTTTTAAATATAAAAGAGAAAAAGATGCAACAGTACAGACACGAATGCTTACGTTTTTGTTTGGAGAATGTAAGGCCCCATCATATACCCTAGAAGTATTATAGAATGTCTAGGGTCTATTAAGAAGTGAACATAATGAATAAATTAAGTGCATCTAAGTATAGTAAGAGACATAATGGTACTTAATGTAAAGGACATGGGAAAATGAGTAATTTGTTTGTTTCGGAATAGACATGCATACTTAGACGAGAAATATTGATAGGAAATTTTGAAATGTTTGCTTGGAGTTATGAGCATGATGTGAGGGGAATTGATAAAGGAAGTATTCCATAATCAAATGTGATGTTGTTGGATAAATTTTATGTGCTTTTGTGTTGCTCTTGCATGATAAGATTGAAGTTAGTTAATTTGGGAGGTGCACCTGTTAATAGACATTTAGTATTAATTTTTGATACATAATTCGCTAAACTATTGTCCATTTAATATTTAAATTCACTAATTAAGAACTGTTTGTTTTAATTTTAGGCACATATTGAATTTGGATGATGAGAGCAAAAAAAATGATCAAAAATTGGGAGCTCTTTACACCTAACAAAATACGACAGCTTAGCTGGCGGAGAACAAAGAAGGGACGTTGCTGCTGGAATGAAGAATCTGTGAGCTGTTCGTGGAGACAACAAATTTAGAGACTATAAAAGGATTTGTGTGCTGTGTGTGAGGCGTGGAGAAAACAAAAGAAAAACAACAAGAGATGGGCTGCGTTGGTGGTGAATAAGCTGGCAAAGGTGGACCAAATAATTGTCATATCAAGACATAAGAGAAAAGGCAAGCAACTGGTGGAAAAGCTACAAAATGACACACACAAACGAAAAATAGGGGGAGCTTTCTTTTATTATCCATCACTCACGCACAGCCAATGATATACATGTTACAAGCCCTCTCTAATACTCTCGACTGCAGCCTCACTAAAGGATTATTAGCTAACCAAAACCGAAGAGGGAAACATCAACGAGCAACTGGGAAAAACGTTAGATGGTGGCTTGAAAACAAAAGCAGCAGCTGGTGCATGAATCACGTTGGAGCAGCTGGAGGCGTTGAAGCAAGGAACATCCACGTTGAAGGAGAACGTTAATGAACCAGCTGGAAAAGAAGACACGTTGAAGCAACCTGGTGGTGGAGAGATCTCGTTGAAGAAGTAGCAGTGTGGAGTTAAAAGGCTTGGGACGTTGAAGGCTCTAAAAAAAATAAGACATATAAGTTATTTGTGGAGAAATCACGCACCACTCAAGCTTCTCCACCCACTCACGTTGCTTCATCAATTAACAAACTCAAATCTCATATGCACCCTGCAACCAGACATTAGCAGCTTGTGGACGTAAAAGGAAGTAAATGGCAGCTAGTGGTTTGCGTGAACTGTTGGCAGCAGCTTGGAGCTTGAGACGTTGAAGCAACACTTGGTGGAGCTCCCACGATGAATTAGATGGTGGACATTAAAAGAGCAAATAGCAGCATAGTGGACATGAGAGTGGAAGACAGTTGCAGCATAGAGGAAGTGAGCACCTGTTGAAGCAAGAAGTCACGTTAGTGGACTATGACTCATATGTTGATAGCTGGTGGATGGATCATAATTTTATTGGTCACATGAAGACATAGGATAATAATTAGGAGCTAATGGAGGAGACACTTTGTCCAAACACAAGGAGACGCTTGATAAAAAGAACAATTGCTGTAGGAGGGATTAACATGGAAGTTGTTGTGCTGGGAGATTAAATCAAAAAGCAACGTGGAGAGCTGGAGAAAATACAGACACAGGAAAAAGAGGGTGTTTTAATTTGTTTTCTTAATTTATTTATTTTCTTTAATTTCGTATTTATTTTAATTGTGTGATTTAATCAATGCAAACATATGTTATGACCATGATTTATGTTACATTGAT
>JANKOD010044879.1:0-28438 GCA_026284645.1 Erythroxylum acuminatum | reverse complement strand
AAAAGAATTGAACGTCAACCTTTTTAATCTAGCAATTGATTGAATAAAAACACAAACTAGTTGCGCACCTAGCTGTCAAATTAAACAATCAAACAATGACCCAGAAAAATAATTAATACTTGACTAATAAATTGATTGAAATAAAGACACAAATCTCACAACATGAAAAGTTCAATAACTAGGATTCCGTAAACCAAGAAATAAAATTTAATTACCCAACATCATAATTTCCCTATATATTCCAACTGTCATTGACGTTGGGATAATAGGCGATGCTCTCTTCTTTCTGTTTGCCACAACCCTCTTGATTTTTGCTAAGCCTCTGTTCACGCATACGTCTGTCCCTAAGTTAGCTGCCTCCAGTTGCCTGCACGTTATTCCTCTTAGTTTTCTCTCCAGTCCTCTTGCATGTTGTGCCGCACAGCCTCTATATGTCCTCCTCACTCTAGCCTTATTTCTGTATCTTAGTTCTTATTGCGCCGACACTATGCTGCCTCTACCTTTCTTCGTTTTTAACGCCTCACTCTTTCGTTATTCTCTCCATTAATTTTGGTTTCTGCAGCCGCCTCACTCTTGATTTTTGTCTCTATTTGTTTTCACGCCTCCCAAAACCTCCCTTGTCTATCGTGTATCGTGCGTGATTTTTTTATCAATCAAGAGCCCTCTCCCTTAATTATACCTTTGTGTGATTTCTCCCAATTTTAGCATCGTCGCCGCACTCCTCATCTCTTCTCCACTGTGCATTTTCTCTTCTTCTTTTTTTAATTAAAAGCCTCCAATGTCAACGTTTATTCCACGCCCAATTCCTCACAACCCTCAGCCCACTGTTGCGTGAATTATAGTATCAATTAAGAGCCCACCTTTTAATTCCACGTCAGCCCTCTTGTGCACGCCCCTTAGCCAAACGTCTGCGTTTTTATTAAATCATTGTGCAGCTGTTGTTGTTTTGTCATTTAGCTTCTTGCTTCTGTTCACGTCTTGTTGCTCTCTTTAATCGCCTGCCTGTGTAACCAATTAATTCCCCTCTAGTGCTACTGTTTTCATTAATTTGTTGCGTGCCTTGCTCTTTGTGTGCTCCTTTTAAATGACTTGCGTTATATTTCCCCAACTAAAAGCCTGGTCTCCTTTTTCGTCCTTAGAGTGTTGAAAACCATCTGTAAACAATTATAGAACAATTCCATTAAATTTGGATAATAATTTCAACACCTTAACAATAATTACGTCCAAAATATGTGCAATTAAATTGACTTATCAATAGCATTGACAATTGAGGCATATGAGCTAGATAGGAATAGAGTTATTAGCTGGTAAATTCCTTATACTAGTTGAAAACAATTTACCCCTTAATCCTTTTGATCATTGTTTGGTAGGAAAGCAATATAAAGTCTCTTTCAAGAAACAATCTACGAAGAAGGTGGAGTTATTAGAGTTGTCGCATTCAGATATGTGTGGCCCTATTAAGGAGGAATCACTGGGAGGTAACAAATATTTTATTACATTCATTGATGATGCTTCGAAAAAGATTTGGATGTACATGTTGAAATCAAAGAGTCAAGCATTTGAAACTTTCCAGAAGCTTTATGTTTTAGTAGAAAGGAAAGCTGAGAGGAAGTTGAACTACCTACGAACAGATAATAGAGGTGAGCATACTTCCAAGGTATTTGAAGACTATTGTACTTCATATTCCATTAGACATGAGAAGATCGAACCAGGGACTCCATAATATAATGGTATTGCTCAGAGGATGAGCAAAAATATTGTGGAGAAAGTTCGTTCCATGCTTAGAATGTCTAAGCTACCGAAGACATTTTGGGGTGAAGTAGTCCAAACTGCAGTCTATTTAATCAATCGAGCTCCCTTAGTTCTGTTAAATTTGAGATTTCCAAGAGAGCATAGACTAGTAAAGATCCCATATATAATCATCTGAGAGTTTTTAGCTACAAGGTATGAAGACACTTACCCAAGGATCAGAGACAAAAGCTTGACTCAAAAGTAATACCTTGTATCTTAATTGGCTATGGTAATAAGCAGTTTGGCTTCAAACTTTATAACCCAAAGAAGCAAAAATTGGTCAATAGCAAGGATGTAGTATTTCAGGAGCATGAGAGAGATGCTAATATACTAGATAAGATTACTCCAAGTAGCTCATCTTATGATGTAGTTAACTCTTTTCCAATTTCTCCCACCACTGGGCAGTCTATAAGTAAAGGAGAGAAGTGTGTTACCAAACATACATTGATAGTGATCAGGTGCAAAAGAATATTGATGAGCTGCATTAACCACATCTGGACAGTGCTGAAGATAAATCTATTAAGGATAATGAGCAGAGGGGAGCAACTGGATCCAACAGCTAGTGATATATAGCTTCAAAGGTCAAAAGGGAGAAAAGACCTGCTACAAGATATCCTAGTGTAAAATATCTATTAGTTACTATTGAGGGGAAGGTTGAGAATGTGCAAGAACATAAATCTATTAAGGATGATAAGCAGAGGGAACAATTGGATCCAACAGTTAGTGATATCTAACTTCGAAGGTCGACAAAAGAGAAAAGTCCTTCTATAAGATATCCGAGTGCAGAATATTTATTAGTTACTATTAAGCAAAAGCTTAAGAACATGCAAGAAGTTATATCTTGTAATGACAAAAATCTCTAGCTTATAGTTATAAAGGAAGCAATGAACTCTCTGAAGAAGAATGAAACTTCCAAAAGGAAAAAAGGCACTGAAGAATAAATGAGTGTTCAAGATAAAGAAAGATAGTGACAAGCTAATAAAGCACAAGAAAAGGCTAGTGGTGAAAGGGTTCAATCAAAATAAGGGTATAAATTTTGATGAGATCTTCTCACCAGTGGTCAAGATGATCTCAATTCGAACATTTTTAAGATTAACTATCTGTTTAGATCTTAAACTTGAACAATTGGATGTTAAAACAACCTTCTTGTATGAAGAATTGGAAGAGGAGATATGCATAAAGCAACCAAAAGTTTTTAGAACTAAAGACAAGGAGAATTTGGTCTGCAAGTTAAAGAAAATTTTATGTAGGTTGAAATAAGTTCCAAGGCAGTGGTATTGGAAGTTCAATTTTTTAATGACAGATTATAGTTATAAGGGAACTTATGTTGATTCGCATGTGTATTTCAAGATGTTCGTAAGTGAGAACTTCATCATTTTTCTTATGTATGTTGATGATATGCTAATTGTGGGTCAAGATATTGGAAGAATAAAAAATTTAAAGGAGGATTTGGCTAAATCTTTTAATATGAAAGATTTAGGACTTGCAAAGAAGATTTTAGGCATAGAAATAATCAAGACAAGAAGGGTAGAAAATTGTGATTGTCATAGGTAAGATATATTAAACAGGTGCTAGAAAGGTTCAATATGAATCATGCCAAGCCAGTTAACAGGCCAGTGACACCTCACTTCAAGCTAAATAAGCATGTATGTCCCCTAACAGAAAAGGAGAAAGATGGTATGTCTTCTGTTCCATACTCTTTTATAGTATGGTCTTTGATGAATGCAATGTTGTGTTTAAGGCCAGGTATTGCACAGACAATTGGGTTAGTCAGTATATTCTTTTCTAATTCAAGAAAGGTTCATTGGGAATCATTAAAATGAATTTTGAGATACATGAGAGATACTTCAAGGTGGAGTTAATGTTTTGGTAAAGAGGGTCCAATTCTAGAAGGTTATATTGATGCAGATATGGCTAGAGATCTTAATGAAAGAAAATTCACTTCAAGTTTTCTATTCAATTTTGCAGAGAGAGCCATCTCATGGCAATCCAAGCTATAAAAGTGTGTGGCTTTGTCTATGATTGAAGCAGAATATGTAGCTATAGTGAAAGCTTGTAAGGAGATGTTTTGGTTGAAAAGATTCCTTTAAAATTGAATGTGAAGAAGAAGACTACATAGTATTTTGTGATAGTCAAAGTGCTATTAACTTGAGCAAAAATACTAGGTATCATTCCTGCACAAAGCACATAGATGTTAGACATTATTGGTTGAGGTCTGTTAGTGAAGAGAAATAATTGATGTCAAGGAAGGGTCATACGAACTTGAATGGTGTTGATATGTTGACAAAAGCAATTCCTAAAAGTAAGCTTGTCAGGATGTCTCACAAGTTGTTGAAGCATAACATGTCTTCCTTATAATTGGGCTGGAGGGGGAGATTGTTGAATGTCTAGCCCTAGTTTTTGATGCCTTTATGATTCGTAAGAATGACGAACAAGGGAAGAAAAGATGAATGATGGATAGAAGAAGCTCTTCAAGGAAAGATATAACCATGTAGAGTGCTACACACCTATGTTCTTAACTTACACGATCGTGTGTATCAATTGTGTAACTGACATGTCCGTATAGAGTGAAACACGCCCGTGTGGATTAATTGTGTAAGTCTTTAGAACCGAGTGAAGAAATATATGAAGGACGAAGACATACACGATCTTGTACATGCCTATATTTATGACATACACAATAGTGTGTGTCAACCGTGTAGCTCTCTGTAACCATGTAAGTGCATTTTAAGTGACACTGGAAGAGACAAGGTCATTTACACGACCATATATGTGATTGTGTATGATGTAAACCTAATTCAGGATATAAAATAGGAAAAGTCATGGGTTTCATTATTAGGAGGTAGAAAAACACCAAAAAGAGAAAGAAAACAGAGTGAGAGCAAATAATTTATATTATTTATCCTTGTTTGATTGATTTTGGGATTGAGTTGAGAGCTTATTGATTTGCACATCAACTTTAGTTTCAATCTTAAAACTTTGTGAGATAATTTGTTGTTGTGGGGTGAGAGATCTAACTTTGTAAATCCTTATTTGTGATTAGTGGATTTGCTTGTCATTTGGCCATTACTCTTTTTCCTTTACTCTGCAGGTTTTTCACATATCTTAGTGCTTGCTTCTTTGTTATGTTTTTTATTCTCACTATGATATTTGCAAATTAAACTTAAGCAGTGTTTTATTGTTGATCTTTACTTGATTTTTAGAGAGTTGTGATTTTGTCTTCTGACAAGTACTACGTATATACGAGTTATTCTTCTAGTTACCTATGCGTATGTTTCACTTTTAAATAAAATTGGAAAATATAAATTGATTTACTAGCAAAAGATGATTCCAACTCCTTAAAACATCAAAATTCATACAACATTAGGGGGGTCTAATCTACATGTGAAAAATTGGAGTCATTTTATAAACTTCTGAAATTTTCTCAAGTCGGACAAAAATTGGAGTTATATGCTTAAATTCATACTAGTTCTATTTTGAAATAAAAAATTGAAAAATATAAAATATTTTCTTTTTTATAAAAGTTTTTGTTAAACTTTAAAACACTCAAATGACATTTTTCTTTATTTTTATTATGATATGTTAATTTATTTATAAGTAAAATAATAATCAATGCAGATTTTATATGTGATTTTTTTTATTTTAATCTTTATTCTGTTTAATATTGTAATGCATATTATATTATATATCTTTAAATACAAATGATTTTCAATTTTAAGAAAAATGAACGTAGTGTTCTATTTTTCCTAAGTTTTCTACAAAAAGAAAAAAAAGAAACAAAGAAGCAAACTAGAACTAAAATATTTAAAAAATGCTTTTCATTGTTAAAATGGCCTTTACCGTCAACTATCCAATATGGAAAAATGCTAATTAGCTGATTAGCTATCAGTTATAATTATCCAAGCAAATGTGGAGATATCTTTTAATTGCAGGGATCTTATTATCAACCTAAATTATGATTTTTTTTCTGGACCGACTGGGCCTCAGGCTGAAGTCAGACCTTGACTGTCCAATCCCTGGTCAACCTGACCTAATTCTTGACAGTCAAACTCAAAACAAAATTGTTTTGAAATTTATTTTGTAAAAAAACACTAAGTGGGCCGAGGAGTGGCCCAGATCCGATTGGAAGCTGCTTATGTCTCATCTAAAGTTCAATAATAAATCCGACAAACATTTTTATGTCTTCAAATTAAATACTAATTTTAAAAAGCCTTGATATTGATATATCCTTCCCATATCTCATTGTTTGGAGCTATATCTATACACATGTGATGTTCACTTTCGCAAGAAATCCTGAAGTCAATTGCCATAATGTGGCTCCTTTGGTCATTAACTTTTCGCTTCTCCTTTGTAGAAATAACTCTTTGAAAGAGAATGGAGAAATGAATATCACAAGTAAGCAGTTGGTCGTTGAAAACATTTACTTACAACACTATAGATTTAAAGAAAATATAAAAGTCATTGAAATTATACAACTTACATAGTACACAAGGATAAGTACAGAATATGAACTATGTATATGTCTTCTTCAAATACACTCTAATGAGGACATTATATAATTCTTGCACCTATTGCTACTTAAGCATATTTACCGGGTCTAGGTGAATGAATCCAAGAAGTATCAACATCTGAATGCTATTGAATGACTAAACTAAGCCTTTCATATAATTATCCTTTCTTATTGTTGTTGTCCAACTCGTTTAACGATTAACTTAACCCAGTTGACATCTTTAGCTTGTTTTTCTTTTCTCCAACTAGGTTTGGCTGATGGGTAAGTTAGTTAGGGTCATATCCAATGCAATTTGTTGATTATGTATCTTAGAAAGGTCCACATTACTCTCACCTTTTTTTTTCTAATTTTCTTTCCCATTAACCATCTCCTCGAAACTTTTGTATATAAGGCTAAACTTCTGTATAAATTAATCGAGTTATAGTGACATTTAATTAAGAATAGCATATCAGTTAATAAGAAAATGCTGGAACACAGTATAAATATTTCTAGCATCGTTATTGTCAATTTGAAGTAGACTATAAATTTTATCACGTTTACTAAAACAAACACCTGATCATAACTAAATAGCATTAAGCTGCAATGTAACGTTTTGGCCAAAAAATTGTTACAATTCACATATATACTAGCATGTAATCTAAGAGATACGGAAACCTACTATGGTTAATGTTTGTTCCCTAAATAAGGCTCAAATTGCACAAGATCCCTCTTCTTTTGTAACCGGTATTCATTTGATAAATTTGCTCACTCCCAACTAGCTAGTGCAAAATAAGAAAATTTTTAAGGTGACTAATTACACATTATTGATTATGCATTTGGATTAATATATAGCAGCTACAAAAGCATCTTTAAGGGTGTCCATAAAGAAAAAATCTGGTAAGGAATTAAAGAAGAAGGGATCTACTGCCCCTAGCTCTTCCCAATAATTATAACTTGAAATATGGAAAGTAATAGATCTAAATTGCTCGCTGGTAGATTGAAAAGGTTTTAAGAAGTTTCATCAATGAAAGTCAAGTTGCTTTCATTAAAGAGAAAAATAATCTTCTTCTTTTTTAGGAATTATTCAAAGGGTATAAATCTGTGAGACGCCTCAAAAGTTGCTTCACAAAAATAAAATTCTCTTTTGATTCAGTTAATTAGAAGATTATACTTTAACTCCGTTATTATTTTTAGATTTCCTGAACAATTCATCTTGCATATTTGAATTGACTATTTACTACCTCATTCTTTATGGTCATTAATAAGGAAGCTACCATCTTTTTTAAAGGAGCTAGAGGTTTGAGACAAGGAGATTTTATCTCACCATATATGGAGGTCTTAACTAGATTGATAGCAGAGAAATTTGCTTTGGGGAGATTCTTCAATTATCACTACCATTGCAAGAAACTTGGTTTATTTAATATTGTTTTTCCAAATGATCTACTGTTGCTTTCTGGAGCAGATAGATGCTCTTTTTCCACCTTAATGGAGTCCTTGAACCACTTATATAAGCTCTCCAGTCTCTTCATTAACAAGGTGCTTTTACACTTTTTATGATGCTAAGGATCAAATATGCACATTAGCTTCCATTTTTGGCCTTAAGCATTAGGAACTTCCTTTTGAATATTAATTAGTGATTCCCATTTTTAATAGGATGCTTATATACCATGAATGTCTACCTCTTTTTAATGCTATTTACAAGAGGATTAGTCATTAGATATATAGACTACTCTCCTATAAAGGTACACTTCAATTAATCTCCTCCATCTTATCTAGTCCCCATACTTACTAATAGTGCCACCTACTCTTATATTGTAAGTTGACCAATAACATTGAGTGAATCTTGAAGAATTATTTATGTTCTAGCTCATCTAAAGTCCATGTTAGAGCAAAAGTCAAATGGATTAGGTGTCAATTCAATATGTGCCACTAACAAAGCGATCTCTTATTAAAGAGGATTTGGAAACTCTTCTTAAATTATGAATCCATTTAGGTAAAATGGATTCATACTTACATCATTACGGGCCAAAGCTTGTGGAGTATAATGTAAGTCCTTCTTCTTTTGGTACCTTAATCAGATCTTTGAAATAAGAGATTTTATGTTTATTATAATCAAATTTGTTATTGGACGTGGAAAAAAAGTTATGTTTTGATTTGATAACTGGCGCAAGCTAGGCCTTTTTGACACCTTACAATGCCTGAACTAGTTGAGACTCTATTGTCCTTAAATGGAAAAAGTCAGCTCTGAATGGTTATGTAACTAAAAAGGTGCCTCCTTAAATAGGGATCACTTCCCATACTATCTATCAAATCAAAATAAGGTGGATAAACACTAGTGGATTTTACAAATGTTTCACTACTAAATCCTATCTTAGTTTGATGAAGCCTCTTGGAACTCATGTATCTTGGTAAAAACTGGTTTGGTTGCTCAATCATTACCCTAAAGTTTCTTTTATTTTATGGTTAGTTATTAAACAAGAATTTCTTTAGAAACAATGAGTTCACTTATCAAGTAAAGAGTGAAAGTTTTATACCTTAACTTTAGAGAATAACAGTCAGCTCTTCTCAGCTACAATTACTTCTTTTCCTTTTAATGCAAGAATTTAGAATCATACAAACTTCATTCTCTAGTTCATAATTAGCATTAATTCATAGTTTGTGCTAGCTCTGTCAAATCCATTGATTAGGGGCATTTTATATTTTTCAAGCTAGTGTTAAGTTATGGAATATATAAATTATAAAGAGAGAGGAATTTTAGATTTTTCTAGGAAAAGGAAACTACAATTTAGCAATTTACCAATTTGACTTTGTAATGGATCAAGTAACTTATCCTAATTTATGATATTATGCCTCTTTTGAGTTCTACTCTGCCTTCTACTTAGGACATTGAAAATTAATCTCTACACTAGCTTAAAATTACTTACTTCTCCTTCCTAGCTCTGAATTCTACTTAGGATATTGGAAAGAGGCTTAAATCTCTCTTTTCCTCATCTTATCCCTCTTGTTTGTCCATTTGAGGCTTGCACAATTTACTTATCATATCTATTTATATGATATGTTAAATGTTTATTTTCAGGCTCAAGCTTAGCCCAGTAATTTTGCTCAATTGGACCTTTGGACTTCTTATCCTAAATGTCATTTCTTATTAAAGAAATAATTTTGTTTAAAATAAAATAATATCATTTTATAATATAGTTAGGATTCAAGATACAGGTCGAGCTAGGTTATGTAGCTCAAGCTTAAAGTTCAAAAGTTTTTATAAATAAAAGCTCAAATTTGGTCCAAAGTTTAGTCAACTTGGTCTGAATTCATTAATTTCACGTCGAATTAAAATAGGCTAAATCGAGTTTGGGTTATTTTGTCATCCTTGTAGGGAAATACTAACACCTAAAAACATAGTTACTAGAATGAGCTATGATTTACCTTCAAATTGGAATCTAATTTAATTTACTAGTCTCTTGAAGATTAGACCAAATTTATATCGTTTAGGCTCTTTTAATTTTCCTAGAGTTCTAGACTCATTTTTTGTTTGCAACTAATGTAATAGGGTGTACTCTTTTGTAATCTTATATTTTTTCTTTAGAGATTTTTTATTAATACAGTTCAATTTCCAAACTACTCAAACCACATTTAATAACTTGAATACAAAGAGATTCAAAGATCAAATAAATCAAGAAGGAATTCAGTTTTTCCTCTAATCTCATCTGTTTTCTTGAGAAAGTGATTAGCTTGACTTCACCTACAAATTTTAATACCCAAATTGTTAATCTTGTCCCCAAGTCAATGATTTGTTAAAAAAATCAAAGAATTCAGGTGACTTTTGGGTGATTTAAGAGAAATGAGTGAAAGAAAAGAAAGAGTCATAAATATAAGAGGAGAAAAATGAGAAAGCGGGGTGTCTTTGCTTGTTCAAATTAAACTCCCTTTTTCCGTTTTTACATTTATTTCCTCCTCTTTCTTTTTATTAAAATCGGGTATTATAAGAGTCAAGCTTTCTTTATACACACAGATTGTACAATAAGACAATTTGTCAAATATACAATTTGTGGACAGAGTCAACTCAGATTTTGATCCTTACAAGTTACAGCTGCACATGAGATTATTTTAGTATATTAGAAAATATAAGTGTTAGCATTTAATGTTTTAACAATAATCTTTCATGTTATATATACGTGATAACAGTGTTTCATTTTCTAAATATAAGACCATAATTTTTAAATATCAAAATTTGTAAGAAATTATTTACATAAATTTCTTATATTTTTGGCGATTTAGTAAAATTTATTAGGTGCAGTAAATAAAATATTGTTCATTTTTTCTTCAATATATAAATTTATTAGATCAATTTACACATCAATTGGAAATAAAGATTGAATAAGAATTTTAAATTAAAAATCCATAATTTGTTAATGATATCATCATAATTTTCTTATGTCTCACGAATTATTTGAGTATAGGAAACTACTTGATATAATCTTATAACTAAGTGTCTACACCTAAGTATTTCATCGACTGAATGCCGTACAGCTTGTGGTCCAATTACAAGATTAGTTGAAAATTCTCATGGCTAATAGATGTTCTTTATTTGTTTACTCTGACTAATTGAATGAAGCCTGAATGCCGTACAAGATTAGTTAAAAATTCTCATGCATAATAGATGCTCTTTATTTGTTTGCTCTGACTAATTGAATGAAGTGATTGCTAATTTAGTTGAAAATTTTCACGGCCAATAGATGTTCTTTATTTGTTGGAAGTGATTGCTAATTCAACAAATAAAGAACATCTATTAGCCATGAGAATTTTCAACTAATCTTGTAATGAATTAGCAAATTTGGATTTTTGGCCCTAAAAGGGTGTGGCTAGATAGTTGAGAGCGGGGCTTGGCTTCGGTTAGGTCCCAGATTCGATTCCTTGCTAGCCCCTCTTGTAAGAGCCTGAGGCAGCAGGAGTTTTACCTATGGGTGGAGAACTAGTGAGGCCCTCTGTGATGGGGTGTAGCCACTTGGCCCTCTGAGAGGTGAACCCGCTTGGCCCGTCCGTAGGATTTCTTCGAATCCAAAAAAAAAAAGGATTTTTGTAGGCTTCCGATCCTCTCTATATTAATTAACTAAACAAATTCATAGACCAAAAAATGGGAATCTCAATGAGTAACGATGTTGCATTCAAAGATGTTTTTAATTACTTTTGTGAAATTAACAGAAACAATACATGATGAACACGAGCAAGGAGACTTCTTCCTCACATAAACTGAACAAAATTAAAGAAACCTTCAGAACTAGCTAATTTTCAGTTGACGCAACTATCTTGAAAGACCTAATTCCACAAAAATTTAATTTTGATGCATTTAAGCCACAAATTATCTACCTTAAAGTCATACATGTTTTTGACTTTAGATAACTTGCGAAAAATTAGGACCATGCGTCCATGTTCATGTCACCATAACATGGTCTATCCATTTTCATAAATATTAATTACACATCTTCGGTTTGCCCCCAACTGATCCAATATTATTGTTCTCTGAGTTCCACTGTCATGGTATCTTTCAGTTAGAAAATACGATTATGAAGACTAATGGATGCTGAAAAAAAAAAAAAAGGGACTTGCTGCACTCATGTACATGTTTGTGTCCTCTGGAGAGGCCAAGTCATGCAGCATATTGCTGACCAAATGGATGGTTAACATCTTTTCCTTTTTGATAGACTTGAAAGAGAAAAAATTAGTTTGGGTTTCAATCTGATTCGACCGACAATTAACAAGTCGATTCAAAATCAACATCTAGGTATTAAATTTCGTTGTATAACGTTGACTATAGTTATGTAGCTACGTGGTTCATAAATACAAATGTGAATGGAATAAGCACAAATGAAAGTAAAAGGCTCTCGTCAGCCAAAGAATGGGAAGAACATGGATCATACAAATGATATCACTGTCAACATCCTTAATTCGTGGTCCAAGATGACTTTTGACATTTTTGAAAAGTACTATGAAGCAAATTCTAAGTTCTAGAAAAAAAGCGTAACCATTCATGTGTATCCGACGACTTTAGTTCCACTTTCTAACTTGCGAGAAGGGAGTAGTACTGATTTTCACCCCAATAATACGACTTTTAGACTTTGTATGTCTATAAACCAACTGCTAGTTGGTTAAGGGTACCTGTGCAGTAGTCTAAGCATTCTCTAGTTACCACCACCTTTCTTCTCTCTCTTAGCCTCTCCTCTCTATTTACCTGTTCCTGGGCAATCAAATTTTGCTTCAGAAAATCAAGTATGGGAGAAGTAGCATTGACTGAGGACCAGATATTTGAGTTCCAGGAAGCTTTTTGCTTACTTGACAAGGATGGAGACGGTAGGTCTAGCAAGCCACAGATGTACTCGTATCTTTTTCACCTTAAGTTTTCTTGGTTAAACTCAAGATCACAAATTTCACTTTGGTGCATCGAAAATCGTTAGCAAGGATCGTAGGCATTGCAACAGGTCTGATGATCATCAACTTTTTATATTGACGTGATCTTGTATTCAAATTTCTGCTGCTGTAGGTTGCATAACATTGGAAGAACTGGGCGTGGCAATCAAGTCTTTGGGCCAGCATCCCACAGAAGATGAGTTGCATATTATGATTAGCGAGGTTGATGTTGATAGGAACGGAACAATAGAATTTGGGGAGTTCATCAATCTCATGGCAAGAAAAATGAAGGTAAAAATGTCTATCTAATAAGTCAAAACTGTAAATTTGGCTAATGTCCCAAGTATGTTTCCGTTGATAACATTGCTTTTGGTTGGCTATCATAGGAGAGTGAAGCTGAAGAGGAACTGACAGAAGTTTTCAGAGTCTTTGACAAAGATCAGGATGGTTATATTTCACCTAATGAGGTTGGTTTTCCTACACATAAGAACTTACCTCAATCAATCTGCTTTATATTTCTTTCAGTACTTCAGGAAGTGTAATTTTTTTGAACTCTGCCTGATTTCTCTCTTTAACCCCTTGCATTAGTGGTGCTAGTGTTGAAATATAAAGAGTGAGAGTTGTTCCATATCGGAGAAAGAGAGGAAAATAAACTAACATATAAGTCTAGTGGGCTACTCCACCTATCACCAATTAGGTTTAGGATGGAACCTCACTTGGACTTGTATGTGGTTTAGCTTTCCTTCTCGTGTGGGCCCGTAGGCCTATTGTAAATTCTAACAGCTAGTACTCATGATTTGTTAGTTAATGGCTTATTTAGCTTGATTTGCTGAGTGCAGTTGAGGCATGTAATGATCAGTTTAGGAGAGAAACTGACAGAAGAAGAGCTAGAACAGATGATAAAAGAAGCCGATTTGGACGGAGATGGTCAAGTTAATTACGAAGAATTTGCCAGAATGATGTTGGCCGTTTGATCGATTCTCTCTGATTCAAAAATTGCATACCATTCCTGTTATATTTGTGTAATATGCTTTAATAGCTGCCCTAGTTGATTGGGTTTTAAATCAACAGTCACAAACTTTCATGGACCAACAATGAATAATATGAACCCCGTCTCTAAGATTGACTTGGACATTTTGCATGTGTCGACTTTGACTTGACTTGGACATTTTGCATGTGTCGACTTTGACCACAGAATTTGAAGCCACATTTATGAACTTTTATCAAAATATTATAAATAACACGATAGATTTTAAAAAAAAATTCTTTAATTGTTGTACCTTAATTGAGCTTTATAACGCACCTAATGTTAAGATGATACTTAATCAAACATATAGTAAAATACAACATTGCTATCTTAAAAAAAAAATACAACATTGCTAAATAGCATCAAGCGTTATTAAATGTGAATCACACATCAATTCATAAGCCAAATTAAAATTTTAGTAAGTAAACCAAATTATTAAATTAAAATTTAAGTTACTACTTTAATGAATGTCTAAAAGAAATAGCTTTTTGAATGATTAAAAATCAAAAAAGCTTTTTTTCTCAAAACTTTTAAAAATTATAAATTCATTTAAGTTATTAAATCGTATATAAAGTAAGTGAAATTGAATCTAATTGAGTAATTAATATATGACAAAGTTAATTAATGATGACTTGTTATTTAGTACACTATCATGCTATCGTTTATATTAATAATACTTTTAAGCATGCGCAATCACATTTCATGTATATGTGCATTTAATATTTTTAATATGGAATACACTAAAACATATATAACCTGGGCATAGTAGACTTTGAATTAATTATTTCAATATTTTCTTAAAATTATTTTCATTTGTAAAGTAGTACAATCAACGCTGTCAATGAGAAAATATTTTGAATTTGAATTGATATTAATTATGAAATTTGTATTATTTAATCTATAATAAACTGCATGAGCATTTATAATTTAGTAATGATAGACTACTACAATTTCTAATAAAAAATTATATAGGATCTATATGTATATGTGACGGAGATATTCACACTGTGCTTATAAAAGGCATTAAGTTTTTCGTTTGTGTCTGAAAAGAGGTCCATATATCTTCTATCTCTTAGGAGCTCTTCAATTTATTAATATATATATTTATTATTAATTTAGATCTTGATATTAAATGTATATAAAGCAATGATTTAACCGCGGGTCTAAAACTTATGGAACTGAGAATTTACAATTATACTCAAATAATAATCTCAACATAAATTATTTCCATATAAATTTTGGAAAGGAATTTTTGGGAAGTTCAAGCAGCCGCAAAATTTACTATCTTTGAATGTTCTATTTATTTCACAGGCTGTTGAGCTATCACATGTTCTCGCGCTTAAGCTTCTTGAGCCTAAACTAAATGGGCTTATTGTGTAACCTCTGCCCTTGGAGCCTGAACTAAAGCAAAGCTGGAGCCTTAGACTATTATTGCAGATCATTCTCCAATAGTCCCTTAAGCTCACAAGTTACTATTGAGTTTATAACTCATTGGGACTGAATAGATGCGGACATATATGTTGAGTTCCTTCTAGGACACCATCTAAATAATTCTGAAGGATTCCAGGATTAGACGGTCTGGCTTCCCCTAACTCCACATGCACCAGTTTCAGCACAAACATTAGTTAACTGAACTGACATCAAGAAGACCTTGTCATTGGTTGGTATTTGGTTGAGCTGGTCAACTTGGACAGAGCGCAGGAGGCGTGTTAAGCTGGAAAGGAAGCTCTATTCTCCTTCCATCCGATTGTAAGCTTTTTGGTCATGCTCTTAACACTCATCAGAAAAGACTTTTAGCAATGATTTGTTTTGTCCGTAATAGTCATTTGCGACGATCTGTATTCGTTATCAAAAACAACGCCAAATTCCCGTAGCAGAAAATTAGAAGTGACTTTTTTTTCTAATCACAGCTAATATTTTTTTCCTACATTTTTTTGCGTAGTCAAAAAGTATATGCGACTTTTTTTTCTAATCACAGCTAATATTTTTTTCCTACACTTTTTTGCGTAGTCAAAAAGTATGTGCGATATTATGAAAAATTGGCGTTAACATGTTTTGGCTACGCTTACTTTTCGTAGGTAAAGATAATCAGTTATATTTTTTAAAACGTAGCTAAAAGTTTTTAGTTGCATTTTCAAAAGTAGAAAAAATTATTTTTAGCTATAATTCTAAAAACGTAGTCAAAGGTTTTTAATTGCATTTTTAGAAATGTAGTCAAAAGTTTTTAGTTGTATTTTTTAAAATGCAACCAAATGTTTTTAGATATGTATTGTATAATGTAGTCAAATTTTTAATATAAATTTACCTAAATGTTATACCATTTTAATTAGAATTATTTGTGACATTTTTAATCCATATTATTGTATATAATATTTAAATTTTTTGTTGTTAATTTGTTATACAAAAATAATTGAAAATTTGAAGTATTGTATATAAAACATAAAAAATCATTAAATTTGATCATTTACAAGATCTTAATTACAAATTCAAAAATACTTATATATAAAACAAAAAATAAAAAAAATTAGGTTAATCATTCAGACTCGCTTTCATCTTCACTGCTTACATAATACGGGCCAAGTAATTTTCTTAGGTACTTTCTATGCTTGGCTAATTTTTGTTAAGCAACTTTAATTGTTTTCCTTTTCAAGACGCTGAATGTATGCTGGTCTTGATAAGGATAGAGCAGTTGGCTTAGGGCTAAACCAAAGTCCTTTGATGTATTTGAGTTGTGTACCGAACACCTTTTTGCAAATGTCATCTACATTTGACTCATTTTAACTCCTACATCTTATTCTAAAATTTAGAAAACAAAATCAATATTCAATTTAAATATTATTAGTCAGTACTACATAAATAAATAAACTTAAATTTTAAGCAAAATTGTATACTTACATAGTTATTGTGTGCTTCTTTAGAAATCCACCCTTCACCTTCCTTATAGTGTGTCAATTTGTAGAGTGTAATCTTATCACACTCTTCTCTAAGTAGTTCCTTTTGACTCTGTTTTCCGGGGAAAAAAATACAATTGACTGATATAATTATAACTTGTAAATAAAGAACTTACATATTCATCTCGTAGGACAACAAATGATTTGGAGGCTTGGTTGTGAGGAATTTTCATTGTTTCTCAGTTCACTTTGGCTTTCTCATACTTTTCCTAAAAACTGACACACTTGGTCTTCTTCCTTTTGTTTTTACCAGGTGCCATTATATTGGATATCTATAACTCAAATATCAACAATCTGCATAAACATAACTTAAACATCAACAATCCACATTAACATAACTTAAATATCTACAATACACATTAACATAACTCAAACATAAATAATACGTATTAACATAAATTTTACCAACATTACATATCAAACAATATAAAAACACTCTTATTACCTTCAATTATCATGATCAAGATCTTGAAATCATCATCATTAATTGCATTATGATTTGACTCTTCATCACTATTATATTTGACCAAAGTATCATCGTTGTCATATAATTGATCCTCAATATATTCTTCATCTCTTTCTATGACAAGATTGGCTTATAATTCATTTTCTTCTAGTATATTGGGATCAATATCTCTCCTATAGAATGATGATATAACTACATCTTCTATTTGTAAGGCTTCATTATTCAACTCTGATTCAATCTTTTGATATACTTCATTACCATCTTCACTCATTAGAACATTTTTCGTTTCACAAAAATCAAAGACATTTCAGTATTGAAACTTTTGAACAACTTTTCAGTTGCTACCCAATAGAGGGTCGTTGAGGTTGAATACTTACTTCACTTAACTTACAAGGACAAAAGGGTTATTATCATACCATGTGTTGCTAACATTGATGCTAGTAATATTGCCATTCACTTTTATGTTACCAAGATTAAACTATTTGCACTTAAATAGAACAACTTTTTTTATCCATGATGTAATTCAACTCTATTATTTATGAGATGACATTATAGAAGTCAAGAAAATCGTTGTCATGACATCCCTTAACAACAACGTCACAATTTTGGCTTCTAAATTGAGTGTCTCGATTTTGCATATGAAATCTAACTCTATTAAGAATGCAACCTGTATATTTTTAGTACACATATGAGGCCCACATGTCAAAGCATATGTTGATGTTGTTGCCTCGTGCATGTTACAGTTATGTAATCGTATCATTTGTAAAACAAAACATATTTAGAAGTTAATATGACATAAATTTCCATAAGTTCATAATATTCCATCAATAACATTCTTCAAGATCTTTACCACCCTTCAAAAATATAGCACAATCATACTTACAAGCATGTATTGATATATATCCTAATCCAAGGTCCCTTAACAATTTCTTTACTTCATAGTAAGATTTCGATAATTTGTGTCCAACAGGTAATGCATCTTTGAGCAAGTCAATTAATATGTCAAAAGATTTATTACTCCATTTATTATAGGCGCTCAAACGTAACAACTTGGCAAAAAAAGATAGTTGTGAGAATTTTAAGCACCCTCGATATAATTCTTCTTAAGCAACTTTCAATAACTTCCCAAAATTATCTTATATAATACTACAAATTATGTTAGGCAAATCAGTTTCATTCATAGTCTCCATATAATTCCCATTATCCTCTAACATCTCGCCATTCCCATCATAACCATCGTCATTAATATCATAATCTTTGCCATCTATGTTGTTACTATCATCAATAATTGTATCAACACTTCTTCTACAACTTGTTTCGGAGTGTTGACATACTAAATTTAATTATGCGCTAGGCTAGTGGAATATTTCACCAATAAGCCTTATCAAAGTCGCCTCATGTGTTTCAAGCCTATATACCATCCTAGTGATATATAATAAACAAAATTTTGCATAATTATAGGTGGATTTCTTATATTACTAGTTCAAAATTATTAATTATAATTGACATATTATATTTGAAATCACAATATAGCTAAGGTACGTGGCATTATTAGCTCACATGAATTGAGAAAGTGTCTTCTCGCTGTAACTCCTAGGCTCATAAAATATTGCATCGATAAGCCTCATCAAAGCTACAACATGGGTTTCCAACCTATATATCATCTTAGTGGTTTATAAAACACATCATCCATAAAAGATCAAACTCATTCCACAAGCGGTAAATGCTTATATAATTCATACATCTAGTCATTAATGATTCTAATAATATTCAAACAACAACACACAAAACCAACACCCTCCTTCCATTCCCATTAAAACCTAAACACAAATTCTTCTCTATTAAAGCATAACATAAAAAATGAACAAAATTTAGAAACTTACCTGGATGGACACATAATTAGTGACGACAGACGATGAACAATAAAGATCTAAATAGCATAATGATAACTCATTAGAAGTTGATATAATAAGTTTTAATTAAAGCATGAACCCAACATAAAAGTCATCATGTACATGTAATTCCTATTATCTATCACAATCATATAAAATATTCAAGTATGAATACAATCTAAAGAAATTGAAGAACTAGTGATTCAAGTGTGAATATAATCTAAAGAAATTCAAGTGTGAATACAATCTCACATATGGGCAATTCATGTGGACTAAATTAAACTTGGACTAAAAGAAAAATGATAATATAATCATCTAAAGAAATTGAAAAACTAACTTGGTTAAAGTTAGGATTTGATGCTGAGTTATTATAGATGTTGATTGAATTAAAGAGTGAACTCTTAAAGATTGACATTAATTTTGTTTTTCCTATGAATGGATGTGAGTGGCATGTTGAGTGTTAAGGTAGTGTTAAGGTTAATATGATATAAAATAAGTTATTAGGTATTTGTATAAGTAATTAATTAGTTAATTAGGACATAATTGCATATGTGGACATTTTAAGTTTAATTGTTACCTTTTCAATTAAAATACTCTTGATGTTAGGCACTACAATGAAGTAAACTTACACTTACCTTAACGTAAAGATGAGAACATAATTTTTATAATTATGGTATAAACTTTCTCTTTTTAAGTTAACTATCACCTATGATCGGTGGATACATTTTGGTTTATATCTAAGACTAGTGTATTGGGAGCTAGTGTTAGCATTCATATGCACCCTAAAATTGGATGAGAAGTGAAAATTTCTGAAGGGGTGTAGCTTTACACAAATTATAAATGGTCACAGTCATTATAATTTTTCTGAAAAAAAAAACATAAACAAAAAATCAAAATCGAAATAACAAATTAACACAAGAATTTGTTAACGTAGTTCAGCAGTCCTTGCCTAAGTCTACGGGCCTTTATCAAGCACACTTAGCTTAATACTTTCACTAATGATAATAGTTTTATACAAGCCTTACTGAGCCCACTCACTCAACCATTGACATTATCCCTCGTCCTTACAACCTGTGAAAGTATTTAACACCTAATAATACTACCATCTCATGCTAACCTCAATAGAAGATTTTCTTAACAATGTTCAATAATAAAGATAATAATAAAACAACTCAAGTGATTGAAATAATAAAGAACACAAACAAAGACACATGAGAAAGAAAACAATTTCCCTAACAATGTAGCTTCATCAACAAAAGAATGGGAAGTTGACCACCGAAAGATCTGCTGTGAAACTTCAATATTGTCACTAGAACATCCTACGCATAATAGCCATAAAATGTCTCAAATCAACAAACGTTTCATCACTGAAACATCATCCATGAAGAACTAAGAAAACACTAAGGCTGCTGGAAGTTTTTCATATAAAAACCACCATCATCGACAACCTAAAAATCCTTCATAATAGACAAAAAAATGTAGCTCCCCAATATGGAAAAATCACCAACAAAATAAACATTTCTTTACTGAAATGTTGCAAACAACAGAGCTTCAAAATTTATGACAACTATTGGAATTTTTCATACATAATAACTCACAACTAACAGCTCAAAATTACCATTTCATCGATAGTGAAAACAACCACCAAACGAACTTGCAAACACCAGAAAAATCAAATACTGAGACTCCCCAATCAACAATCAGGACAACTTACAAAAATCATGCAAGAATAGAAAACGCAACAGCAATATATGGATCAATAAATCAATGTATACTTGGAACACTCAAAGACATCCATGTCACGACTCAACTTGCTAGCACTTTTGGGTGTCTTGATCTATCGTAAGTGTAAATAGTTTGCTTCCATAAAAATAATAGTTTTGTGGTAGTTCTCCTTGAGTTAATAACTTGATAACCAACAATAATATCAGTCAAAGACGACCGTTGCCACGTAATTTAATAGACTCGTTCCTTAATAGAAAGAGGCGATATCAAGGGTATAGTTGATCCAAAGTTACAAGGTGAATTCAATCTCAGTTATGCCTGGAAAGCTATGGAGATAGTAATGTCCGACGTCGCACCAACTGTAGCACAAAGGCCATATATGCGTTATATACTTGCTGAGCTAAAAGAATCTCTTTTAATAGAGATGTCCTCAGGAGATGATAAAAAGAAATAGAAGTGTCTTGTCCTTTATTGGTACTGTTCTTCTTTTATGCTTTCAAGAACCCTCCTTATTGTGTTTTCCTTATGGTGTATAGATTTTTTATTTGTGTTTGTGTTTGGAAGATGGTGAAATGTGTTTCTGTGTTGGAAGTGCATAAGTTGACTTTTTTTTTCACCTTCCATGCTTGTTTAAGGAAAGCCTGCTAACTATTTCATGAAAAGTCTACTAGAAAATCAAGGGTATTTATGCAAGGGATGTTTAGGTAAATATTTACCATATGATTGTTTTTATACCAAATCTTTACCACTTATAGTATACACATGTATAAGTCAAAAGAACTTTATTTCAACGTGTAATGAGGGTGTGATTAGACATAAGAATTAAAAGTAAAATAATCAAAACCAGAAATATTAGTAAGGAATCAAGGCATCTAAACATATATAGGCAACAAACGTATAAGTTCGTACCATGATATTGAACTCACAGGGGAATTGTTAATTGCTTAATACGAAGAAGAATGGAGTCACGTTGAATTTTCTTGCTACTAACTTTTTTATTGTTTTTTTTGGTACTATTTTTATTAATAGATATATGAATAAACAAAATAATTTGAACCACAACACAATAGGTAAGGATGTTTAAATAGAGGTTTTGGTTTGTAATATAGTTATAAAATAAAAGAAAAAGGTTATGGCTCAAATGAGCTAACTAGGGATATAGAATTAGGGTAGGTTTTTAAGTTAAGGTTATAAAACAATGAAAGTCTTTTTTTTTTCTTATAGCCTCTTTTATTCTTCTATATGCATATATAGATTAGGTCTTGAAATGTTCTAAGAAAGTTCTAAAGAAGTATTCTAATATAAGACAATACACTTTAAAGGAAATACATATTTATTTTAATGTTTCAATCTTTTATGGCTCAAAATATTAAAATTTATTTCAAATCACTTCAACTTTTTTTTGATGCCTTATCATTTGATCATCAAAGTTTATAAAAGTGCATAATGCTAGCTAATTTAACCATTCAACATATTTTTACTCTTATTCTTAAAAGACCAAATCCTTTAGCATACACACATTTCAATTTATTCAAAAAATATTTGATGAAACTATATAATGGACTAGCGGAACGTCGACATGCTGACTGGTTTTTAATGGCAGAAATGAGCTCGTCTAGGAGGAATATGGCAAAGTTCTCCCTAATGAAGAGCAAATCGATGCAAACAAATTTCCTCATCAAATACTATTCACCCCTTTCCTTCAATGGTCGATCTTCTTCTTTAAGGTTTTTAGTATTATCTGAATTTGCTCTCTTTCTTTATTATTTGTATCTCTTTTTCTGTTAGGAGGCTATCAGGTGAACATTTGATTATATATAATATGTGTTGTGTAAAGCTTCCTTGAATCTTTAGGAGAACATAGATGAAAATGAAGGCAGTGGCAATGTCCTGATGGACCTTAAAGGATTAGAAAAATCGGTTATTTTGGAACAGTCGTCGATTCCAGAAACCATGTCTATTTAATCAGGTATGCATGTGTTTGAATTTGGGTTTCTTATATTGTTTGACTTAGCTATTTAAGTTATATATTATTTGTTTCTTGGTTGAAATGCATTGTACGTGCAGTCCATCTAATTCAGTGATCCATATTGCATCTAGAGAATCGTTAACCATATCTTTTGCTAGTTTAGTTAAAGCCAAGAAGTTGTTGAAAGAGAGTGTGAATAAACCAATTCCTGAGGAAGATCTTTCACTGTTTCACTTTATGCCTTTGAACGTGTAAGGATCCTTTTTGAGAATCCGGACATAGGGAACTCCTTTAACTTTTCTACCAAGTCTCATGTCACTTGAAATATAGAAAAATGATAATTTATTTTCCTTTTTGATAGAATATGTGTGAAACTTTTTTTATTCTTTTGTCCGTAAAAATTATTAAACTTTTATTCAAAATCTTGTATTACTTACTATATATCATTATATTATATTGCTTAACATATTTCAATATTTGTATGTATTATTATTTTATTGTTAATAAATATTAATGATTAGTCAACTTAAATTTATGATATTTTGATCTTATTAACATTAAAATTTTAGGTATGTTTATCTTTTTTATATAAAAAAATAGTTACTTTTTAAATTATAAATTATATATCATGTGTTTTTCAACAATATGTTTAAAATTTTGAAAACATTGTACAATTTTTAGTACTCCATTCTATTTTCACAAAACCTTTGTATGAACAGAGGTGTACTATGTATAATAGGCATCATAAAAGACACATTTGTGTATAAATCCATACATTTAAATAAATTTATAGAGTTTGAATGCATTAGGTAAAAATTGTAATTATTTCAACTTTTCAAATCGATTTTAAAAATTCATTGCCCAAGTCTAATTTTTTGCACTAATTCATAAATTCGTCGCCAAAGGCTTGACTTTTGGTGACAAAAACTATTAAACCATCACAAATGGTTGAACCTTTTGCAATGAATCCAATAAATCACTGCCAAAAGATATGCATTTAGCCACAATTATGAGAAATGTCACGATAAGTTAAGCTTTTGGCGACATTATTTCAAATCGGCATCTAAAGCTGACTTTTAGCAAATCGTCGCCAAAAAATAATGGCTAAAAGTCAGCTTTGTTTTAGTATAAATAGTTTTTTAATTGAAATCTTATCTTGGAGACTTTTGAATTCTTTGTAACATTGTTTCCTTCCTGGTTGATCAATATATTATTTCAATTTAAGAAAATTTCCAATTCAAAATTTAAAAAAAGGAGCCTAATTGCCTCTTTTGTTCTTCTTGGTTAGAAGTTCGTCTTTCCTCTCCGCTAAAATCATTTGAGAAGACGTAATATTAAGACGCAAAGGAAAATTGCAAGTTTTACTTATTCATTTAGAAGCATCAGAAAACAATACATTTAACTTATCTCCCACACCTATGATGTCCACATTTCATGATTATGCTCTCAATGTTTTTACGAAACTCTCTACCAAAAGAATGTTGATATTTTTACTTAAATTTATTGTGTATTGTTGATCAAAGGCTAAAAACTTGTCTTTTTGGAAGAGTAAAAAGGTTGTCTTTGAAATTCACTATGACCACTGAAGATTTCCACCACCTTCACCTCGACTCCATGAAAGTTACAATCTAGAAAGCGTATCATGGCATAAAAGGAGCTTCAAATTTTACTTAAGCGCAACACCAAGCATCATGATACTACAATTTTGATTGTAAATATTGCTACAGTATGTAAAATAAGGAACCAATGATGCAAAATTACCGATGGAAAACAAACCGTTGCAAATTACCAATGGATATCATATTTTTGTCGAAAAAATTATCGGGAAAACACTTCGTTTAGCAGCGGTAGTAACATCCATCACTAAATACAGTGCAAAATCAATTTGTGACAAAATTTAGCGACGAAACAAATGCCCTTCGATAAAAAAGACCGAAATTGTTGGCAGAATAAGAAAGTTTTGAGTTTGTCGATGGAAAATTTCTGTCAGTAAATTTTCAAGCTATAAGTTGTCGTCTGCTTCGAATTAAATGTTATTAACTTAAAGAAAACAACATCGTTTAGTGTTAACTTAAAATAGACCCGAAGTCCCCTCCCCCCTCCCTATCCCCCCACCGTCGGCTCCTTCTTTCTTCTTCCTCCTTAATGCATCTTCTGCTCCGGTGATTTTTCGTCTCCCGTTTGTCGTCTATCATCGGCGTTGTCATCATTTCGTGTTGCATCGGAAGCTCGTCCTCTTCTTCGACCATTGTCACATTTTTTGGAGGCATACATGTCACAGTGGTTTTTCCTTATTATTTGATTTGTTTGTGTATTTGATTTGTTTCGCATGCTTTGTTATTTTGTGAATGGATAAGAACATTTAAGGTAGAAATGTTAGTGATAGAAGGGACAAAACGTGAATTTGGTTGTGATTGTTGGGATGAATTTTTTATGCATATAAGGTGTTTGATGAAATGTCTCTTCTTTGAAAAAATGTATTTTTGTGAAGATGAACTTTATTTGTTAAAATTTACTCTCTTATCAAGATTTTTAGCTTACGTAACATTTGATGCTTCTGTAAAAGTTTCACTTCTTAGTTAAATAATTTTCTCGTTAATGAAAGTTTTAGTGCCTATGTAGAAGAATAGCTATTAGAAGGAGTACTACGTGAATTTTTGAAGTATGAGTAGCTTTCCTCCAATAATTTAACATATGATTGAGTCTAAATTCCATTTTCCTTATTGAGGGAAGCAAATTTATTGTAATTCTTCTTTGAGAGAGAAAATTTATTAAATTTTTTGTTGGAAAGAGAACATAAAGGATGTGGTTAATTATGATTTCTTTGAGGATATAATGTGTATGAATAAGGAATGTCAGTGGCAGGACGAAGCTTTGATGATGATGCAGATAGAAGTAGGAAAGATAGGCTAGTTAAAAATCACTTGTATTGGTTTGATGGTGGATGATTTTGCTTTATTTTGTATTGTCTCTTTTATTCACTCTTAGTTTTTTTTAGGAGTTTAATAGTTGGATGCTCTTGAAGTAGAAATTTGGCTACATGTTGGCATAGTCAATATTTGAAGTAGATTTTTTTCTCATTTAATATTTGTGATCCTTAGACTATAGTTGTTAATCTTTTAAATGGATAAATGAAAAAATTTGAAGTAGCTTTAAACCTTGTTTTTTAGATTCTTTTCTTTTCTAATATATATAATTGTAAACTTCATCCTAATTTAGGTTATATCCATATGGTTAGATGCCACCAATTGATTAATTCTTAGAGGAGGGAGGTCCTAGCATATTATGTTCTCATTGTGCTTTAGTCTTATCTATTGAACACAAAAAGAGATTTAATAGTCATACTTGAAGTTTTTGTTTAATTGGCCTTTGTGTACTTCAATTGCACCCGATGAGGAAGTTATTATTTCATAGTAGTTGAAATATTGGAAATTATGTTTAATGTGTCCTTCATGTACTTTGGCAAGCACATCAAAATATTAAACTTTTGTGTTGTTTGGAAAGAGAAAAAGCATCTAATGTGGTTCTGAAGATACATTTCTTATTTTTTTGAAAAGAAAAATTGATTGAATGAGATAAGATACAAAAATAAGAGAGTTCTAGGTAGGGACCGATACAACAAAAGCAAGGAAACCTATTTAGCCATATTGAAAAATACAACACAAGGAATCAAAAAACAAAAGCATTAGAACTTCAAAAATGGTTGGACTTATATGCGGCAATGTGAGCAGAGCATTGATGCCTTTTCTACCACAGAAAAAAATGCATTAAGAAGTGCTGTGGTCCAGAGAGTCCTTAAATGCTTGAAGAGGAGTGTAGAGATGAGCTGCATTTTTGTTGTAACTTCTTAGTCATAATGATATCCCGTATCTCCGCTAAAATCAGAGATATCAAACCTTCTTTAGTAGATGATTGATCCTTGAACTGTCGGAGGTTGTGTTCCTACCATAAACTGTAGATACAAACGCTCAGGACAATGAGGTGGATGGGTGAATGCATAGAGAGACCATTTGTGATCTCCAATATGGTTGACCCTAGATGCAGCCAATAATAAGAAGAAATGACATAATCCCATATTGCCTTGTTAAAAGGACATTCAAAACATAGATGGTTACAAGATTCACTATATATTGAACACATTGGATAGTTGTTATTCAGGTGGATATAAGGAAGTCGGTCCGCTGTAGACAACTTGTTCTAAATAGCTAACTAGTATATAAATGAAATTCTCAGCAATAAGTGTTTATTCCAAACCTTTGTAGCCCAAGGAATCGCTTGGCATTGGCTTCGTAGATTATCACAAATAACTTTGTTAGTTAGCTACGCAATGGGGGTACCTTTCCAGAAAAATATGTCAGGTTCCTGTGGGCTGGAAGGATAGTTAGGCTGGAACTGGATTAGGCTTTTAGGAAAACTCCAGTCACGACCTGCTATGAAGAAGTTCATCCAAGTTTTTAAAGGAAGTGAAGGAGTGGATCGTGAAAAATTCCGCATTTGTATTAGAGGTCCCCTAGTGGACCAATTGTTGAACCATAAGGAGGCAAGGCAACCATCCTTAATCACACATGAGCTCTCTTTATGAAATGCATCTCTCAATTTCAACAATTGAGTGAGAAAAGAGGAGTGAGTACTTTTTGGTTTGATGGCCCATATACTATGCCCCTTAAGGAAATAGACATGTAGCCATTTTATCCACAAACTCTTCTTGTCATCCAACATCCACCATAACCGTTTGAGAATGAGAGACTGATTAGCAGCTTTAATAGAAAGAATGTTTAGTTCGCCTTCTTGTTTCGAAAAGCATATATCAGCCAATTTAACCTTTGTAGCTCCAGGGTGACCGTTTAGATGAGTCCAGAGAAAAGATCTAAGGATTCTCTCAATTTCTTTGATGATACTTTGAGATAAAAACATATGAGAGCTCCAGTACACCTGTAACAAATTCAGGATAGATTTAATAAGTTATGTAGGAAAATCCTGGGAGGTACATCATATGTACCATCAGCGGAAAACAAAAATTTTTGTTACCGGGACCTTCCCGAAAGCCAGGCTCTATGTGTCGGTATGAAGATTCAAACCTGAATAGCCAATAGAGACTATCTCTAAAGGTATGCACGCAGAGATCAGAAAACCTAACCGGGACAAACCCCTTTGACCCGGGAATAGCTAGAACAGAATAAAGGCTGCTAGACCCTACCTCTGTCCTTGGAGAGCTTGAGGAGACGTTGGAACCTTTGCTTTGGAGAAGAGAAGATCGATGGAGGCTTAAGGAAGAAGAAGAAAGATGAACCTTTTCCAAAGCTTAACACTTAAGCAATGTTCTTCCCCTTTTAAAAACCCTAAGGCCGTCGACCATCAAGCCTCCTATACACATATATACATCTCATTAATTAATTCAAAAGCTAACCATAAGATGTTTACATGTGTAAGGCTTAATAACCATTCATTAATTAAACTAATTAAATAATGAAAGGTTGAAAAGTCAAAGCTAATCCTCTCTTCTCCCATTCCAACGCACATGCTTATATATATATAATTAATTAATCAACTTAATTAATTAATATATATATATGCTAAGGTCCAGTCCAACTGGGGTCGGTCCTACCGGCCTGCCGGGCCCCGGTGCTGAAATAGCCCCGGAAACCTTTCTTAGCAATATTGATGTCGCGATCTCATCGGGACATATCCCAATCTCATCGGGATCCATTTAATCCTAATGCTCTCCA
>JANKOD010044871.1:0-13379 GCA_026284645.1 Erythroxylum acuminatum | reverse complement strand
AACATACACAACACAAATCCATCATCCAACGGACCAACACAATCAAAGATTCAAAATGCAATGAAAAATGAAAAAAAAAATCAAAAAACACACACCTAGACAATCAGGTCTTTGGGTTGACGTTGGGTCCGATCTTGGTGGTGCGTCTGAGGTGTGACGGACGGTGTGGGTGCGGTGTGGTTGCGACAGATGACAATGACGTGCTGCGGTGTGGAGAAAGACGAAGATGTGGCCTCTTCAACTTCAAGACTTCAACCGATGTCACCCCAAAGTTCTAGCCCAGGTTGAAGGAAGGAGAGATGACTAAGGAGGAGACATCGATGGTGAGGAGGAGACGGCGAGATGGCTGAGGAGGAGACGGTGACTTCGCGAGGGAGAGAGAGAGATTGCGACTAAAGAGAGGAGCAGAGAGAGTAGCAAACAGAAGAATCGGGTCGGGGGAGGGGGAATAGTTTTAAGGTTAAGTTTTGGAAATTGCAATTTAGTCCTTGCAATTTTCAAAACTTACGGTATCGGTCGAAATTTTTTGTTTTGGCCAGTACCGACCGGTATTTGAGGCCGATACCAACGTTTACTGATTTTGTACCATTTACCGACCGAAAGATACCGACTGGAACAGTACGAAATCCATAACCCTGCTCACAACCTTATAAACCTTCAAAATCATTTTATCTTATCCACAATGATGATTGGGGTCCTTCACAAATCAACACGATTTTAGGAAGAAAATGGTTTGTGACATTTATTGATGATTCATACTCGTCTATGTTGGATTTACTTGATGAGTGAAAATCTGAAGTTGCAACCTTATTTAAAATTTTTATTCAGTGATTGAAAACCAATTTCAACAAAAAAAATTGGCATTATCCGCACTGATAATGGAACTGAATATTTTAATGAGATTCTTGGTGATTTTTTCAAAGAAAAAGGGTATTCAACATCAATTTACTTGTGTCGATACTCTTCAACAAAACAAGATTACTAAAAGGGAAAACAAACATTTTCTAAAAGTGACTCATGCCATTATGTTTTCTAAAAATGTTCCCAAATTTCTTTGGGGGGAAGCTATTTTAACAGTATACTATTGGGTAAATAGGATGCCTACTTAGGTTATTAACTATAATACACCCCTTAAGTGTTTTAAATTTTTTTCCTGAAGCTCAAATTTATTTTGATTTACCGCTAAGAATTTTTTGGTGTACTGTTTATGTCTATTTACCAATTAGGGGGTGGTCCAAACTAGATCCCAGGGAAGAAAATTGTGTCTTTATAGGCCATATCCTAAGCAAACAATGGTATAAATGTTCTAATCCTAGAACCTGGAAAATTTTTGTCACTATGGATGTCTCCTTCCTTAAAAATCAACCTTTTTTTAATTTTCTTCAGGGGGAGAAACAAAGCGAGAAAAGTTTTGGGAAGTCAATCCTACTCCCTTGCCTAAAACTGTAGGCTCCCCTAAAAATCTACAAAAGTTAGTTTTTCCTAATATTATTGAGCTAGAAAATGTTGAAAATTCAAGAGGAGGAGAAATATTACTAAATGATCCTAAAGGACAGGAATCTGAGTTTAGAGTTTACACAAGGAGGAAGAATCATCAAAATGGTAAAGATTTTACTGTTCCCAAGGCACAACATCAATTAGACATCTTGAATGATGAACCTGTAGACATACAAGGTACTTTAAATCCTCTACTATCCATTATTGATCCTATTCTTGATACTTGCTACGATCTTGACATTTCCATAGCACTTAGAAAAGGTATCCGATCGTGTCCTAACCATCCTATTGCAAAATATCTCTTATATGATAAACTATCTAAGAGTCATAGGGCATTTACATAAAAATATCTAATCTGTCTATTCCAAGAAACATTCAGGAAGCACTTGATGATCTAAAATAGAAATCAATAGTAATGGAAGAGATGCGTGCTCTAGTGAAAAATGGATATAGGAAGTTGTAGAGTTACTCGGAGATCAATTTAAATTGAATATCAAAGAATGGTTGGTTGTAAATGGGTGTTTCTGGTGGAGTGCAAGGCTTATGGAAGTGTAAAAAGATACAAAGTGAGACTTGTTGCCAAGGGGTTTGTTGACAACGCGTGTCGAGTATACTGCAAAATTTACCTAACTCCGCACACTAAAATTTGTAGTTGTAGTGAGTCAGGATCGAATCCACAGGGAATGTTCAGTTAATTTTTATAAAATTAATTGATGCAAAGAAAATATAAGGGGGGTTTGGATTTTAAAAAATTTAGAAATTAAAGAAAAAGTAAACTATCGAAAGCCCTTCTCCAGCCACCAAACTGCCCAGCCAGCTCCCTTCTCTTCATGCCTGCTGCGCCTCTCTTTATGCTTCTCTTCACTACGTTGCACTGTGTATTGATGGGATGAATAAATGTTGCTTATCTTTAAAACCTTGTCCTAATGCACTGCTTCTAGGATGCTACATTTGACGCAGCGTACGCATGCGTTTAACGCCCAATGCATACGTTTAACGCAACGCTACGTTGCTGTTTCAATCCACCAAGAAAGTTGTCCTTTCTTTTGCTTGTGCCTTTTCCTTGTTAAACATTTGTGCTCCAATTTGCTTTAGAATATCTTGTCTTTTTGGTCTCAAATATATATCAATAT
The DNA here is from genome assembly GCA_026284645.1 of Erythroxylum acuminatum. Lineage (NCBI taxonomy): Eukaryota > Viridiplantae > Streptophyta > Magnoliopsida > Malpighiales > Erythroxylaceae > Erythroxylum > Erythroxylum acuminatum. The sequence continues at coordinate 10,749 of JANKOD010044871.1, read as the reverse complement.
ATCCAGCCTAATAGTCAACACAAATTGAACACAAATTAATCATTTAATCTTGAAAATAGGATTGAAATCACATGAAAATACATAAGAAAATATAAGATAATTCAATTCTATCAATACCCCACTTCACTCTGAGTATGGTAACTTCTTGTACTCCTCTCATGCCTTAGAGTACTCATCCCCTTTTTAGTAGACTGTTTCCTGTTCTTCCTCTTCCTACTCACTTCATTTTTTATATTCTTCAGCTTCTCAGCCTGGAGTGCAACATCTACCAATTGTTGGTAGTTATAGAAATTATGGATCAGGACTTTCTCCTTGATCCCCAAATGTAATCCTCCCTCAAACTTGCAGCACCTATCCTCCTCATTAGCAACAATGTTGGCCGCATACCGTGACAGCTGGGTAAATCTCAGCTCATATTCACTCACACTTATGTCCCTCTGTGTGAGATTTAGGAACTCTCTAGCCTTCTTTTGGATATAGACCCACGAGAAGTATTTCCTCCTAAAAGCCTCCAAAAAGTCTCTCCATGACAACACCAGAGGCATATCCTGACTGTGGGGCACTGATTCCCACCAATGAAGTGCGTCCCTCTGTAGCAAGCTCACTGCATAATTTAACTACTCCTCATCCCTGCACTTCATCTGAATCAGAACTCTCTTGGTCCTTTTCAACCAGGCTCAGCCTCTTCGAGATTCGTAGTCCCGTTAAAATCTACAGCCTCATACTTGCAGAGCTTATCATGTTGCCCACTCCTCTCCACTAGAGCTGGCACCAGCACTAGTGACCCTTGGCTTATGGCATAAGTGAAAGCCTGGGCAAAGGCCTGAAAGAACTGTAGGTCCATAGATGGCATGGGAGGAGGAGGCAGTGGCACTTCATGTTGCACACTAGGTGCCTCGGAATCAGGAGCAAGGTGTGTCCCAGCATCTTGCAGGACATAAGATTCATCCGTGCTCCCTTGGCGAGAGCTAAATCGAGTCACAACTCCTCGAGTTCTCTTTCGAGGCAGCATTTTCACTCCTTCAATATAAAACCATTGAAAATCTTTAGTTCATACAAAACAATTTCAAATAATGTAAAACAATTCAAAACAATGCAAGTTATTCATTTTTTTTAAAAATGCATGTTCATTTGGTAAATGAAAACTACCCATTCCATGCCTAAGGTACTTCTAAACCTAGTCCCAAACCTGGTCGCTCTGATATCATAAGTGTTGGACACCCCGCTCTTGTGAGTCATGAGCCCGACATCTTAAATGACATCTGGACATGTGTCCCACAAAGGTGGCGTGCCCCCACCAAGACAACTTACTTCTACTATTTCCGAATAGATGCTTGGGAACCTAAAGCGGGAAATTCAATTTGACTTGTTCAGAACATTTGTGGCTCTATATCTTCAGTTTATTTAGAAACAAGAACTGACTCATTTGGAGATTCTATAATAAATTTATGGCTGAAAGAATTGAACATGGTTTTGAACTCAATCATATTGCACCTGCCTTGGGGCAATTAGCATAACTGTCATTAGGTATATCAGGTTAAGAACATCTTAGAACTATTTCAAAGAGGACTTTGAGATCTATAACTTTGAAGAAGACCTTGAGGTTAGATTTTATCACCTAGAGGGTCAAAATGGACCAGAAGATAGGTATAGATGAAACCTAATGAAAAAGCAAACTAATGGAAAAAGACAGATGAATGGGGAAAATTGCCATAACTTTCGCTACGAATATCAGATTTGTGTGTTCTTTAGATGGTTCGAAAGAAGACTTCATGATCTAGAATTTCTTAAAGACCTCAAACATATATTCTATCTTTTGAAGGCAAAAAATTTAGCAGAAAATAGGTACAAACGAATCCAAATGAAAAAACAGACTAATAGAAAAAAAACAGACAAATGGGAAAATTGCCATAACTTTCCCTACGGATATCGGATTTTTGTGCTCTTCATATGGTTCGAAAGAGAACTTCAAGATCTACAATTTTTATAAAGACCTCAAAGACAGACGGCACATCATCATAGATGACACATCATCACAGAAGATCACCGACGACACGTCATCATAGAAGAACACAGACAAAACATCGTCACAAAAGAAACAAAACACAGATGACATGTCATCACAGACGACACGTTATCACAGAATAAGCAAAAAATAGACGACACATCATCATAGATGACACATCATCACAGAAGAAACAAAACACAGACGACACGTCATCATAAAAGAAGCAAAACATAGAAGAAGCAAAATGCAGAAGATACATCTTCCTTTATAAGGACCATAACTTTCAACTTAGATGTCCAAAAATTTCATATTATATACCGTTGGAAAAATAAAAGAAAGATCTACAACTTTCTAGAAGACTCATTTGCCAAAATCAGCCTACATTAATCCAAATGTTCCCCCGAAGTCATAACACAAATTTTTCCCTTATGAAAATATAAAAGAAAACAGTACACAAACTTGAAAGAGTCATAGGCAAAAATGCAAACATATCTCATTTACAGTAAGAGATAAAACTTTTACAAAGCTTTATTGGGCATTTCAAGCTGCAAATGCACTAATACATCAAAATCCCAAAATACAAAAGATACATAAACCATGATTTGCTCAAAATGCAACTAAAGCCTTGCTTTACAAAACTTGCTTTAAATACAAAATAACCAACACTAGGAGCACTGCCTTGCCCCTTGACTTACTCGAAATCTTGCTCATCACCTGAATGTGTGGGAGGAGATTGGGGGGTGAGCTGAGAGCTCGTGGGTAACAATTCTATTATTTGCAACAAGCAAAAACATTTATAAATCATTTACAATGCAGAAATTCATATGTATGCAAATCATGAATGCATCACTCATATCAACTTGTCATGAACACATAATCATATCAAATGGTTTGGGTAAGTCCAAAACATGAAGCACTACACATTTCCAATATAATGGTCCTGTGTAGTTGTGAATTCTTGAGGGAGTCCTTGAGGGAGCTCCATGCCACTAGCGGGTAGGCGGGAGAAGCCTATACTTGGGTCAACGTGCATGTGACAGTTCTTGAGGGACAACCACAAACCCACATAACACATAGATTTCAAAATCTTGTAAGCTTGATGCCTACAATGGCACATTCTCTTAAAAACTTGCTTTTCACATGCTTGTTATACCTTAAAAACCATTTCCAAAGTATGGTTTGATAATCATTCATCATTTCAAAGAATCATTTTAAAAATAACTTTTCATAAATCATCACACAAATCATGTATAAACATGTAGCACAATCTTGTAGCATTTAAAAAACATTAAATGCACATGAATGAGGTAGTTGCAAAATTATTTAATGTCATTTCTTGACAGAAAACTTTTGTTGGCTTATTACTTAACTATAAAAGTGAAACCCACCTTGAAGTCCTTGATTATGGCTTGTTCAAATATGCCTCTCCTCTTGCTCCTCTTGTCCTTCTTGATTCCCATTTTAACATAAATATAATTCCCAAATCAATAGAAATTTCCAAATGAGAACCCAAAGAAACTAATGTATAAATTGATCTTAGAACACTTAAACCCATGCATTTACTAAGCTCTTGAAACCAAAACCTTTCCAAAATAATCCAAAGCCTTAAAATGTTCTTACCTCAAATCTTCACCAAATGAAGAAATGCTTAGTTCAAAAGAAAGCTCTTATCTTCCTCTACCATTTTTCCTTCTTACACAATACCTAAATCTCTCTAGAAGGCTTAGAAAAGATGGAACCCTAGCTCAACTCTCTTCTTTCCTCTCAACCACTGAAACCTCTCTTCTTTCTCTCTTTGATTTTTGTTATTTCACTTCTTCCTCTTCCATTTTCGTTTTCCCCCCTCTTTGGAACAAGACAACACATCTTTTTCCCCATTTTACCCTTAATGATTGAGAAAAGTCCAACTTGCCCTTACTTTAATGTCTTAAGGTTTTTAAACTTAAGTGACTTGCCAAAATTGGCCTTACACACTCTCACTACTTTAATACTTTAATGCCCTTAACCTATGTCATATTATCTTACCCACATTAACATGCTAATTAATTCCAACATAAATTAATCTAGCAAGACTCCAAAATTAATCTAATCATGCTTATGATAAAAAAATTTTAGGAGCCAACATTTCTCCCTTTCTTAAGAAAATTTTGTCCTCAAAATTCTTACCTAAGTCATTGAAAAGGTGTGGATACTTTTCCCTCATGGCCTCCAAGGGCTCCCATGTGGCCTCTTCAACAGAATGGTTTCTCCACAAAACTTTAACTAGCTGAACCCTCTTGTTCCTGAAGACCTTTTCTTTGGTGTCCAGAATGTCCACTGGCATCTCCTTATAACTTAAATCCTTTGTTAACTGCACCTCAGTGGTCTGAATGATATGAGAGGGATCTGATCTATATCTCCTCAACATGGAAACATGAAAGACATCATGAATCTGTGACAACTCTGGTGGCAGCATCAACCTATAAACTAGCGGTCCGATCCTCTCTACAATCTCATATGGACCCACATATCTCGGACTCAACTTGCCCTTCTTGCCAAGCCTCATGATTCCTTTCCAAGGAGATGTCTTAAGAAAGACTTTCTCACTGACTTCATACTCCATCTTCTTTTGATGTGCATCAGTATAACTCTTCATTCTATCCTGTGCTGCCTTAAGCCATTGCTTAACAAAGTTGACCTTGTCTACTATCATCTGAAGTAACTGTGGCCCTACTAGTTTCCTCTCTCCTTCTTCATCCCAGCATATTGTAGTTCTACATCTCCTTCCATACACTGCTTCATACGGAGCCATCTGAATGCTTGAGTGGTACAAATTATTATAAGCAAATTCGACCAATGGCAAATATTCATCCCAAACCCCTTTGAAATCCATCACACACGCTCTAAGCATTCCCTCAATGGTCTGAATGGTTCTCTCAGTTTGACCATCTGTCTAAGGATGAAAAGCAGTGTTGAAAATCAACTTGGTTCCCAAAGCCTCTTGTAAACTTCCCCAGAATCTTAAAGTAAACTGAGGATCTCTGTTAGAAACTATAGAGTCGCGAATTCCATGCAGTCTCACTATCTCATTAATATACTTCTTTGCTAGTACATGCAGAGAATCAATCTGTTTAATTGCCAGAAAATGGGCTGACTTCATCAACCGATCCACAATGACCCATATAGCATCATGCTTCCTACTAGTCTTGGGCAAACCCATTAGAAAATCCATGGTCACTCTTTGCCACTTCCATTCAGGAATAGACAAGGGCCTTAACTTGCTAGGAGATGCCTAATGTTTAGCTTTGACTTGTTGATACACTAGACACTTACTTGCATATTCCGCTACATCTCTCTTCATGCCTTTCCACCAGAAATGCTCTTTTAGATCTCTATACATCCTAGTGCTATCTGGGTGCATGTCATAAGGGGTATTATGTGCCTCATCAAGTATCTCATCCTTTACTTCCTTGACATTCGAGATACAAAGTCTGTTTCTGACAACCATAAATCCATCATCCCTCATTACCACTTCAGATTTCTTACCTTTTTGAATTTCTTCTCAGAGCTTACTCAATTCTACATCATGTACTTGTAACTCCTTAACTTTCTCCCTGAGTATCGGTCTCACTCTGAAATTAGCAACAATACATTCAGGTTGCTCCTGTTTCAAACTTATCCTAAGCTTAGCCACCTCATCCAATAGCGACAGATAAACTGTTTGAACATGAGCTATAGAGGATTTTCTGCTCAAGGCATCCGCTACCATATTCGCCTTTCCTAGGTGATACTCAATCAACAGGTCATAATCCTTGAGCAACTCTAACCACCTTCTTTGTCTCAAATTCAATTCCTTTTGGCTCAACAAATACTTAAGACTTTTATGATCGGTAAAAATCCTCATTTGAACCCCATACAGATAATGTCTCCAAATCTTCAGGGAAAAAACTATTGCTACTAACTCCAGATCATGGGTCGGGTAATTCAGTTCATAAGGCTTTAGCTGTCGCGAGGCATAAGCTATTACCTTATCTTCTTGCATCAACACACAACCTAAACCCTTTCTTGAAGCATCACTGTATACTGTATAAATCTCCCACTGGCAAAATCAAAACTGGAGCACTTGTTAATCTGCACTTGAGCACCTTAAAACTTTTCTGACATTCCTCACTCCAGATAAATTTTTGATTCTTCCTCAATAACTTAGTCATCGGAGCAGCTATTATAGAGAATCCCTCAACGAATCTCCTATAATATCCCGCTAAACCCAGAAAACTCCTTACCTCTATCACTGTCTGGGGTGTATGCCAATTTACCACTTCTTCAACCTTCATTGGATCAATATGTACCTCATCTTTCGAAATCACATGCCCAAGGAATATCATTTCGTGAAGCCAAAACTCACATTTGCTGAATTTGGCATAAAGTTTCCTCTCCCTCAATGTCTGCAACACAATCCTGAGATGCTCCTCATATTCCCCTTCACTCTTGGAATATACTAGAATGTCATCAATAAACACTATGACAAACTGATCTAGGTATTCCTTAAAGACCTATTCATAAGATCCAAAAAAGCAGCTGGAGCATTGGTCAATCCAAAAGGCATGACTAAAAACTCATAATGCCCATACCGTGTCCTGAAGGCTGTCTTGTTTACATCAGGCTCCTTGATTCTGAGCTGATAATAGCCTGACCTGAGTTCAATTTTGGAAAAGACCCTTGCTCCTTGAAGCTGGTCAAACAAATCATCAATCTGAGGCAGAGGATACTTGTTCTTAATAGTCACCTTGATAAGTCTCTGATAATCAATGCACATGCGCCATGTTCCATCCTTCTTCTTAACAAACAGAACTGGTGCTTCCTATGGTGACGAACTCGGCCTTATGTACCCCTTCTCTAGTAGTTCTTCTAACTGTTCCTTAAGCTCCTTCAGCTCCGCTGGAGCCATTCTATAGGGTGGTATGGAGATGGGTGTGGTTCTGAGAATCAAGTCGATGGCAAACTCAATTTTCCTCACCAGTGGCAAACCAGTTAAGTCCTCTGGGAGCACATCTGAAAATTCCCTCACAACTTGAAAATCCTCTAACTTCCCTTCATTCCCTTCAGTGTCCACAACATATGTCAAGAAGGCTTCACACCCCTTTCCCATCATCCTGTCAGCTAACAAAGCAGAAATGATTCTTGGTAATGGTAGTTTCCTGTCCCCTCTGAAAATCACCTTCTCACCATTGCCCAGGTCAAATTCCACCTCCTTAAGGCTACAATCTAACTTTGCATAATACTTCTCCATGGAATCCATTCCTAGTATGACATCTAGCCCCTTTAGATTTAGGGGTAGTAAGTTTACTACCAGTTGAGCACCCTCGATGAAAAGCTCACAATCCCTATACACTTGACTTATAATCACATTCCTACCTAAAGGAGTACTAACAATTAAAGGACTATCCAAAGGCCTCAAATCAATAGCATATAATATCATGCTTGCATGAACAAATGAATGCATGGAGCCAGAATCAATCAAAACGTATACTTCAGAATTAAATAACTGAGCCATACCCGTGACAACTTCACGTGCGACTGCAGCTTTCTCTCTAGTCATAGCAAATACTCTAGCCTGTGCCTGACCCCTTGGTCTTTCTGGAGGAATAGTCTTCATTGTAGCTCCAGAACTGCCCACCTCTGTGACTGGTTTGTTTCTCCGTATTTCAGATCTCCTTGGGGCTTGCAACTGGGACCCTCTTGTTTTGTTGCTTGAGGACAATCCCTGATCATGTGTCCCTTCTCCCCACATCGGAAACATGCTCCAAGTAGCTTAAAGCATTCTCCTTTGTGAAGCTTCCCACGATGCTCACATTGAGGGTTTGTGTATTTGCTCCTCCCCGCCCTTCCAGTGCCTCCTACACTTGAGGCTTGCCCCGAGACTGCTCTTGCCTGCTTGTTCTTGGTAGGACCACTGCTTACCACTTCACTATGAGTATGGTAACTCCTTGTACTCCTCTCAGGCCTTGGAGTACTCATCCCCTTATTAGTAGACTGCTCCTTGTTCTTCATCCTCCTGCTCACTTCATTCCTGATATTCTCCAGCTTCTCAGCCTGGAGTGCAACATCTACCAATTGCTGGTAGTCACAAAAATTATGGATCAAGACTTTCTCATTGATCCCTAAATGCAGTCTTCCCTCAAACTTGTGGCACTTATCCTCCTCATTAGCAACAATTTTGGCCGCATACCGTGACAGCTAGGTAAATCTCAGCTCATATTCACTCACACTTATGTTCCTCTGTGTGAGATTTAGGAACTCTCTAGCCTTCTCTTGGATATAGACCCTCGAGAAGTATTTCCTCTTGAAAGCCTCCAAAAAGTCTCTCTATGACAACACCTGAGGCATATCCTGACTGTGGGGCACTGATTCCCACCAATGAAGTGCGTCCTCTTGTAGCAAACTCACTGCATAATCTAACTTCTCCTCATCCAAGCACTTTATCTAAATCAGAATCCTCTCAGTCCTCTTCAACCAGGTTTTAGCCTCTTCGGAATTTGTAGTCCCATTAAAATACACAACTCCATACTTGCGGAGCTTATCATACTGGCCACTCCTCTCCACCGAAGCCTGCATCCGGACTTGTGACCCTTGGCCTATGGCATAAGTGAAAGCCTGGGCAAAGGCCTGAAAGAACTGCGGGTTCATAGATGGCATAGGAGGAGGAGGCAGTGGCACTTCATGTTGCACACTAAGTGCCTCAGAATCAGGAGTAAGGTGTGTCCCAGCATCTTGTGGGACATAGGATTCATCTGTGCTCCCTTGGCGAGAGCTAGATCAAGTCAGAGCTCCTCGAGTTCTTTTTCAAGGCGGCATAGTCACTCCTTCAATATAAAAAACCATTGAAAACCTTTAATTCAAGCAAAACAAATTTCAAAGTACGCAAAACAGTTCAAATCGTATAAAACAATTTCAAGTCATGTGAAACAAATTAAAACTTTCATGTTTTAAACTACCCATTTCATGCCTTGGATATTCCTAAACCTAGTCGCTCTGATACCATAAGTGTTGGACACCCCGCCCTCGTGGGTCACGAGCCCAACGTCCTAAGTGACATCTGGACACGTGTCCCACAAGGGTGGCATGCCTCCACCAAGAAAAAAACCAAGACAGCCTACCTCTACCATTTCTGAAAAGATTTTATCACCTGGAGGTCAAAAAGGACCAGAAAGTAGGTACAGATGAAACCAAATGAAAAAAACAAACGAATGGAAAAAAGACAAATGAATGGAGAAAATTGCTATAACTTTACCTACAGATATCGGATTACGGTGTTCTTTATAGGGTTAGAACGAGGACTTCAAGAGGTACAACTTTCATGAAGACCTCAAGACAGATTCTATCTTCTAAAGGGTCAAAAATGGAACAAAAGATAGGTACAGACGAAAAGCAGACTAATGAAAAAGACAGATGAAAGGGGAAAATTGCCATAACTTTCCCTACAGATATCGGATGGGGGTGCTTTTTAGATGGTTCGAAAGAGGAATGCAAGATCTACAAATTTTGTGAAGACCTCAAAGATAAATTCTATCTTTTGAAGGATAAAAAATGGAACAGAAGATAGGCCAAGAGAAAAAGCAGAAGAAGCAAAAATTAGAAGAAGTAAAACATAGAAGAAGCAAAAAGCAGAAGAAGCAAAATATAGAAGATATGAAGTAATCACAGACCATGTGACGTCATCACAGAAGAAGCAAAAAGCAGAAGAAGCAAAACATAAAAGATATGACGACATCACAGACCATGTGACGACATCACAGAAGAAGTAAAAAGCAGAAGAAGCAAAACATAGAAGATATGACGTCATCACAGACCATGTGACGTCATCACAGAAGAAGCAAAACATAAAAGATATGACGTCATCACAGAAGAAGCAAAAAGCAGATAAAGCAAAACATAAAAGATATGACGTCATCATAGACCATGTGACGTCATCACAGAAGAAGCAAAAAGCAAAAGAATCAAAACATAGAAGATATGACGTCATCACAGACCATGTGACGTCATCACAGAACAAGCAAAAAGCAGAAGAAGCAAAAACGCAGAAGATACATCTTCCCTTATAATGACCATAACTTTCAGCTCAGATGTCCAAAAATATCATACTATATATCGTTGGAAACATAAAAGAAATACCTACAACTTTCTAACAGACACATTTGCCTAAATCAGCCTAGATTAAACCAGATTTTTCTCCGAAGTCAGAACACAAAATTTTCCTTATGAAAACTAGAAAAAAAACAACGTACAAACTTGAGAAAGTCATGAACAAAAATGCAAGTATATTCCATAAGCATCAAAAGATAATAGTTTTACAAAGCTTTTGTAGGCATTTCAAGCAGCAAATACTCTAATACATCAAAATCCCAAAATACAAAAGATGCATGAACCATGATTTTCTCAAAATGCAACTAAAGCCTTGCTTTACAAAACTTGCTTTAAATACAAAATAACCAAAACTAGGACTGCTGCCTTGCCATTGGACCTACTCGATATCCTGCTCATCACTTGAATATGTGTGGGAGGAGATTGGGGGTGAGCTTAGAGCTTGTGGGTAACAATTTTATAGTTTGTAATAAGCAAAAACATTTATAAATCATTTTCAATGCAGAAATCTATATGTATGCAAATCATGAATGCATCACTCATATCCATTTGTCATGAACACATAAACTGTCGGACCCCGAACCCGAAGCCCGACTGGTCCAGGTAGTGAGCCCTGTCTG
>JANKOD010044848.1:0-13382 GCA_026284645.1 Erythroxylum acuminatum | reverse complement strand
CTTTCTCTCTACTCGTTTCATTCATGCTGTGGTACTTATATACAGAGTGTACAACCAAAAATGAATAAAAGCAAAAGCTGTACAAACTTGCTAACGGACTACTGACAAGCGTGAAACAAACAAAACAAAAAAACAGAGAATGCAGTGTACGGTTGGTGAGTTGGTGGTGCCTGTAGGTGGCTGTGCGTTGCTGTGTGGCTGCGTTGTTCTGTGGTGGTACCTGCTGGCTGCATTGCATCGTTGTGTGGTGGTACCTGCTAGCTACAGTCGGGGATTCTACAGCCCCTCCTCAAGTTGGAAGGTGAGGAGCCCCAACTTGGCAAGAATGGCAGAAAGTGTATGCCGGGGAAGTGCTTTGGTGAAGACATCGACGAGTTGATACTGGGAAGATAAGTGCGTGGTGTGAAGAAAACCATCGCGGACAGCGTTGCGAACGAGATGGCAGTCGATGTCGAGGTGTTTGGTGCGTTCATGGAACACGGGGTTGGTAGAAATGTGCACGGCAGCCATGTTGTCACAATGGAGAGGAATGGAGAGTGGAAGAGGAACCTGGAGATCGCGAAGAATGAAGCTGAGCCATTTAAGTTTGCAGAGGGTGCTGGCCATGCTGCGATATTCCGCTTCGGCGGAGGAGCGGCTGACGGTGGCTTGCTTCTTGGTTTTCCATGAGATGAGGGAGGAGCCGAAAAAGACACAGAAGCCAGTGAGGGATTTGCGGGTGAATTTACAGCCAGCCCAATCCGCGTCGGAGAAGGCATGTAGGGAAGGGGTAGTAGTGGCTGAGTAAACCAAGGCTTTGGGGATGGTTCCGGATAAGTAGCGGAGGAGATGTAATAGAGCAGTCCAATGAGAATCACGTGGGGAAGCGGTGAACTGGCTGAGCTGTTGAGCTGTTGGTGAATGATTCCCTTGGTCTCAAATAATTGTTGATTGGGAATGTTAACAAACTCGGTTCCATTATCGGTTCGAACTGTTTGGATGGTTTGGTTGAATTGAGTTTCAATCATGGAGATAAAGAGGCGGATTGTATGGTGGATTTGGGCTTTACTGCTTAAAAGGAAGGTCCAAGTAGCTCGACTGAACTCATCCACAATGGTTAAAAAATATGTAGACCCATCAAGGGCTTTTATCCCATACGGGCCCCAAAGGTCCATATGAATTAACTCAAAAGGTTTTTGGGACATTATAACATGTTTGCCGAATGGTTTCCGTATTTGTTTTGCTAAAGGACACGTTTCACAAAAGAAATCATTTGGTGGCTTAAAATGATGGAAATTTAAATGTTTCAAAACCTTAGAGGATACGTGACCGAGTCGAAAATGCCATAAACTAAAAGTATCAATAGCATTACAAATAAAATGTTCATTAAGATAGAATTGTAACGATGGACCTTTCTTCGAATTTGGTGGTAGGAAATGGTGAGGTTGGAGTCGGTAAATGCCCCCAATTTCTTCACAGCTTGCTATAATGTAATTAGTCGTCGGGTCCTGCAAGACAACTTTGTTGGATATAAATATGACAGCTAAGTTGTTGTCTTTTGCAAGTTTGCAGACTGACAGTAGATTGTGGTGGAAGGTAGGGATGCACAAGACGTCTTTTAATTGAATTGAGTCGGTAAGTGCAATGTTTCCAATTTTGGTGGCGGATTTGAAGGAACCGTCAAGTAACATCACTGGGAGAGTATCAGATGTGGTATTACTGTGTTTGGGTAACTTTTGGTTGTGGGTCATGTGGGTTGATGCACCCGAATCCACTATCCATGAAACACATTCATACTTAGAGCTAACATTATCATTATGGATGGAGTGCGTACCTGCGTAACTGTTAAGAGCTATATGATGGGCTTCGTTGATACCTTTTCCCTTGATCAGACGCATCAGCTCCTGGATTTGTTGGCTTAAAACACGAACTTGTGATTCTTGCTCAGTGCTTTCGTTGTTGACGCTTCTTTGCCCGATGTCAATAGGACTCTCAGCCACTGCGCCGGCAAACCCATGTTTTTCCCTTGCTCGCTTGTGCTTCAGTTCCCTGAACCAGTTCGGCTCACCATGGAGTTTAAAACAAGTATCCACCGTGTGCCCCTTCTCATGATAATGAGTACAATACTTATCTTCTTTTCTCACGTAACCTCCTCGTCTATTCATCGAGAAAGCCTATTTGGTTTCTGTCTTCCTGTTGTTTATGGGTTTTGCAGCAAGAGCTATGTTCATTGGTCCCGCTTCATTTGTGCACAATCTAGCAATGTTCTTATGTTTCTCAACTGTAAGGATCATAGAGTATGCTTTATTTACGGTTGGTAGAGGATCATTTAACATTACCTGACTTACGACGCTTCCATATTCTTCTCTGAGTCCCATTAAAAATTGAACTAGTTTTGTGTTGTCTTCCACCACACTGTTGAGTTTGCCAACCTCACACGAACAGCTTCTATAAGGCATTATACACCTTAAGTCATCCCAAAGGCGTTTTAACTTGGTGAAGTAACTCGTCACTGATTCGTTGCCCTGCCTTAAGTTATTTATTTCTTGCATTAATTGGTAGAGTTGAGGTCCGTTGCTCTCACCATACCTAGACTTCAACTCTTCCCATAGATCCCTGGCAGTAGTGACGACCAGAAAAGATGTTGCTAAATCCTTAACCATAGAGTTCAAAAGCCACAAGATTACCATATTATCAGCTGTTCTCCATTTTTTTTGTAGGCCAAGGTTGCTTTCGGGCTCCTGGCAGCTGCCGTTAATAAATCCTATTTTGTTTTTTGCCTTTAAAGCGATAATCATCGCTCTACTCCAGGAGAGGTAGTTTGTTCCATCTAGCGGCGTTGTCACCAGAACTGCACCTGGGTTTTCTGCGGCAGAGAGTTCGTAGGACTCACTCTCATCGTTGTTTACATCTGGGTATGTCTGAAAAGTACTTGAATCGCCTTCATTGGCCATCGTGTATCAAGAGTGTTCCCGCTCTGATACCATGTAAGGAATTAAGACAAAGAGTTTGTGAAAGAGAAAACTTTCTCTCTACTCGTTTCATTCATGCTGTGGTACTTATATACAGAGTGTACAACCAAAAATGAATAAAAGCAAAAGCTGTACAAACTTGCTAACGGACTACTGACAAGCGTGAAACAAACAAAACAAAAAAACAGAGAATGCAGTGTACGGTTGGTGAGTTGGTGGTGCCTGTAGGTGGCTGTGCGTTGCTGTGTGGCTGCGTTGTTCTGTGGTGGTACCTGCTGGCTGCATTGCATCGTTGTGTGGTGGTACCTGCTAGCTACAGTCGGGGATTCTACAGTACCATAGACCATCATGGGTGGGTTGGTAGTCGCAAAATCGATGCTCTCATACCAAGATGTTACTTAGGACCGAGAGTTTTACTCGAAGAAGAAGGAAGAATGAGATTGTTAAGCAAGAATGAAGATAGAAGATGAGCAGTTATTGGAAAACAGGAAGTAATTTGTTATATTTTCATTCACATACATGTTGTGTACAACGTACCAATTGATATAAGATGTGGACGACGTGTAGTTTCTCATCTGGCGAACAGGAAGACAACAATTGCTGACATGCTAGAGTCTAGACAAGCAAAGTCTGAGCATTTCAAATGGAAGAATGTACTGGGCTTGTTGTTAGAAGTAGTTATGGTTAATTTATCAGCAGAAGAAATCGTGTTAACAAAAAGTGTGCGTCTCTTTATTATGGATTGGGCTTTTATATGGAACTAGACCCACACCTGGCCCTCCAAAGCTCAAAAGCTTTAGAGCACATGTCCAATTACTGGCCAGCTTCAGCATCCCAACTCCGGAGAGGGAAGAGAAAACCTAGCAATGGATGTAACCTCCGAGAAGGAAAAGTTCTCCAAACGTTCGCGTGACGATCGCGACCTCAAGCACCACCACCATAGCCGCCATCGATCGGACCGAGATTCTCATCGCGACCACCGCCACCACAATTCGTCTTCGTCGAGGCACGAGGATCGCGAGCTTTCTCACGACGACAGTGAGGGGAACAGAGACGATCACGAGAGATCCCGCAAATCTGTGAAGTGCAAGGACCGGGAGTGGTCGTATGATGGTGGCGATGACGGAGAAGAGAGGACTCGCGAAAAGTCTCGAGAAAGAGAAGTGAAGAGAGAGGGATCGTATGAGGGGAGAGAGAGTGGTGTGGAATATGAAGCAGCTAGAAAGAAAAGGAAGGGGAGAAGAGAGAGTGAGGATAGGGCTGTTGAGAGAGAGAGGAGACCTAGAAGGAGATTTGGGGATAAGGTCAAAGAAGAGGACATTTCTACTAACTTTGACAGTAGTTTCCGAAAGGAAGTGAATTATTCGAGTAACATGCAAGTGAAGCAGGAGGTGTTTGATGATCAAATTGGTGATGCTGGTACATCCAACGGAGATATTCATCATTCTGGGGATGTGAGTTCTCTCTTACTATTATTTTGTTGTTTTCTAGTGGTACTTACTTAGTTTGGTGGCAACTTTTTTTCATGTTTGGTTTATATTTTCAGTTGCTGTATAAAAGGTAGATTAGTTCTTTTTCCGTTACCAACTTGTGCAGAATAATGTCGATATCAAGGTTTATGTTATCTAATAGAAGGCAGTTTGGTTTTTTTTTTAGTTCGTTGCTTGTCATTGTTTTCTTGGCTAATTTACCATGTTGACAGTGTTTTAGTTGTAGCTATACTTATCATTTTCCAGCACTCTGACTTGAAATTAAATTTGATTTTACAGGGGGCCATTCTGGAGTTGAAAGTGAAGGAATCGATCATCTCAAATGAGCCTTATGTCTCCCCTGTTCATTCCCTTCCAACCAAGGTATCTTCAATTTCAAACACATATGAAAGTAAGGGAGTTAGTATTACCAGATCTCATGAGGTTCCTGGAAAATCTAGTACAGATGGGACTTCTCCGGCTGCTGGGAAAAGTGGGAGTCTGTCACTTGATGCTTTAGCCAAAGCTAAGCTAACTTTACAGAAACAGAGGGAACTTTCAGAGAAGCTGAAGAAAATACCCCTTGTAAGTTACTCATTGGTTATATCTATTTATCACTTTAGAATTCACACATCAGTCACCAATGTAATGGTAATTGTCTTTGCCCATTTAGTTCTGCAAGAGCACTGGGCCAAGTGCAGTTGGTAGTTCACCAGCAGGTTTAAATGAAGGATTGAAAGTTTCATCTACTGCTGCTTCAGGAGGTTCAATGCCAAGTTCCTCCTCTGTTTCTGCTGTTAATGCAGCTTCTGCAATGCAAACTGGAACTGGTTTGGCATCTATTCCTGGCCTTGCTAATGCTCATAATATTGAAGCTGTTAAACGTGCTCAGCAACTTGCTGCTAAAATGGGATTTCGACAGGACCATGAGTTTGCACCTGTCATTAACATGTTCCCTGGACAGATGCAAGTTGATATTACTGCGCCTCAGAAGCCAACTAAGGCCCCTGTTCTTCGTGTTGATGCTCTTGGTAGGGAAATAGATGAACATGGAAATGTTGTGAATGCAACTAAGCCAAGCAACCTTAGCACCCTAAAGGTTTGTTTATTTGATTCTTTTGACAGTTCTTTAGTTATTTAATTTCTTCAAAGTAACAGCACCGGAGGCACAACCTGGCCAGTTAAGGCTAGGAGCGCATCGTCGGGTGGGTGCGTCAAAATAGAATGGCAAGTATGAGTGCCTTAATATTATGTTTGTCATTCTTCCAAATTTTCAGGTCAATATTAACAAGCAGAAAAAGGATGCGTTCCAAATTTTAAAACCCGAACTTGAAGTAGATCCTGAAATCAATCGGCATTTTGATCCAAAGATGGGCATTGATAAGAACAAACTTCTTAGACCCAAGCGATTGACTTTTCTGTTTGTGGAGGAAGGAAAATGGTCGAAGGAGGCTGAAATGATCAAACTAAAGGTATTTGCTTAGGTGATTTCAACATTTCCTTAATCTTGATTGCATATTGCTGTTGTACTAATGTTTCAAAGTTTTGGTAATTGTAGAGCCAATTTGGAGAGGAAAGAGCTAAAGATATTAAGGCAAGGCAAGCACTGCATGCAAAAGCTAAAGCCGCTCCTGACGTAAACCCTAATTTGATTGAAGTATCAGAGAGAATTATAACTAAAGAAAAAGCTAAAGACCCTATTCCAGAGATTGAGTGGTGGTAAGTATATATTTGCTCTTGGTGTTATATCATGCAAATTTGACAGAGGGGCCATTACTGACTAGAAAAGCCTGCGGTGGCTGCACTTTTTATTGACCATTGCAAAGTTATTGTTTGTTATTTACGTCATGTCATTGATTTTTTTAAGGATATGACTTTTATGATGCCTTTTTCTGACTTGTGGCTTTTCTGCATTTAGTTTTTTTATACTTTCTCCTAGTTTTCCTTAACCACAAATCCTCAAAGTGAAACATAAATGTGGATATATGCACACACCCAAGTTTGACTTGATTTTAGTGCCTGTTAGGGTCTTATTGTAAATTTGTAATCCCAGGAGATTGGAATATTAACTTCCAAATACTATCATTGCAATAACTTGTAATAGTTTGATGATAATTGAGTCAGTCCAAAATTGGGATTACGTACTCCTACTTTATGAATTGATTTTGTGAAAAATAACTTTCTTTGAATTGCTTGGAATTGAGAGGAATTAGCATGTTGATCTGTCTTATTTTGTGTGACAAACAGCCAGGATACTTCAATTTGACAGTCCCAATTCAAGGCTTTCAAATGCAATTTCAATTGAAAATATGAAGTTAGGCTGAACATGCCTGTTGACTTAGTCATATAAGTTGTGATCAACTTACAGTGTATTCGTATAAATTTGGACTTAGCATGTCATGCGGTGGGGACAAAAGTAAAAGATTCTTCAACCTTTTCCAATCTACTTCAAGGCATTGCCTTGTATTCGGGTTCTAGGGTATTATTTTGTTTAGGGCAGTTTCTTGATCAATCAAGTTGAGCTAACTTGTTGAAACAGAGGGTGGTTTTTGATGTTTCGTGGGGAGGATTTAAACTTTCACGTGATGCTTCGCTTCATCATATGTTGTCTCCTGCATTGCGAGATATGCCTTTTTAACATCCTCAGTATCTTGAACTTATGGTATTCAGAGGAAGATTAAGCAGATTGGTCTCATCTTACTTAATTCTTAGTCCTTTATCAAACTTATGTTTATGATCTCCTTACTTAATGATGTTCTTGACAGGGATATGCCTCTTCTTCCTAGTTTTTATGGTGAAATCTGTGATGGTACTGTAACTGGGCGTGAATTGAAGATGGAGAAGATCACAATATATGTAGAACACCCAAAGCCCATTGAACCCCCTGCAGAGCCAGCTCCCCCACCACCACAACCTTTGAAGCTAACTAAGAAGGAGCAGAAGAAGCTGCGTACTCAGCGGCGTTTGGCACGGGAGAAAGATAGACAGGAGATGATTAGACAAGGCCTAATTGAACCTCCCAAACCCAAAGTTAAAATGAGCAATTTAATGAAAGTTCTTGGCTCTGAAGCAACACAGGACCCAACTAGACTTGAAAAGGAAATCCACTCTGCGGCAGCTGAGCGTGAACAAGCTCACATTGATCGAAATGTTGCACGGAAACTCACTCCAGCAGAGCGTCGGGAAAAGAAGGAGAGGAAACTCTTTGATGACCCAAACACTTTAGAAACAATTGTTTCTGTTTACAGAATCAATGACCTTTCTCACAAGAAGATCCGCTTCAAAGTTGATGTTAATGCTCACGAGAACCGCTTGACTGGCTGTTGTTTGATGACAGAGGGAATTAATGTTGTGGTTGTTGAAGGAGGTAGCAAATCTATCAAGAGATACGGTAAACTAATGCTGAAACGGATAAACTGGGCCGAGTCTGTAGAAGAAGGGGAAGATGTAGATGAAACTGAGGAGAAACCTGCCAACAGGTGTGTATTGGTATGGCAGGGTAGTGTTGCAAAACCGAACTTCTACAAGTTCGCTGTACACGTGTGTGTGACAGAAGCTGCAGGCCGAAAATTTTTTGCTGATGCTGGGGTTGCTCACTACTGGGATTTGGCGGTCAATTTCTCTGACGATCTCCTATGATGGCTTCTTTGCTCACTACGATCTCTTGACGTTTAACGATTTCAACAATTTAATAATTAGAGAAACATTCTACGCCATTGGATGTTCATGGAAGCCGTTCGTGTTCGATTCTAGACCCTAAGCGGTACATTTTGTTCTGGGCTCATCTGTAATTAATTACAATATTATGGAATGACGATGTGTTGGCATTTATTTGATGTTTGCAAGTTTTCGATCAATACTGTACCGATTTTGGCATTAGTATTGGCATCCATGTCTTTTTTCTTTTTGGGTTGATATTTCGTGTATAAATTATTTATGTTGATTATGAATTACGAAACGGAGGATACAAACAATCTGATTATAGGAAATTACGTACCTGCAAAACCTGGGTGAGTTGTGTCAGTTACAATCCAATATTCTCTTTAAGTGAAAGATGACTGAGCCCAAAATCCAAATGTAAAAATATCAACCTCGAGTGGGATGGTTGTAATTTTGACAAATTCGTGCGAAATTCTAAGTCTGCGTGGATCCGGTAAGTAGTCCATAATATCTTTTATTAAATGTAACAGTGATGATGTCATAATATAATAGTGAAATAAATAAATTTGTATTTAATAAATTTACTTGATTTTTTTTTTGAGAGAAATAAATTTACTTGATAACCCGAAAAGGTTTTGATGAGCTAACGATTGATAATCAAGTAACGGATTATATTCAAATACATTTACTGGTCCTTTTGTCTTTATTCCTGACCAACTATCTTCTTCAAGATTGAGGTGAGCTGCAGTCTTCTTTTTATTGTGACTTGAGCCTTCAACCTCTTAATTTTAAATCAAGTAATTATTTATATTAAACACTTCTATGCTGTTTCAAAATACTTGATCCTCCTCTGTGTACGAGTCTAGAGTTACTCTTTTTTTGAGTGATAGCGGTAGAATCTGTCTGTGCGACTAGTAGATTGTGTGTGTTTTTATAGTGTTTGTTTGTATTCTGGGTTATGGTGACATACCTCATTAAAAGGTAAAAGCTTTGTCCAAAAAGGTTGAGGAAGCTCACTGCTGGGTTTGGTGGGTTTTCTGTCCTAGTCAATGAATACCCACCCACGAGACTGGCACGCAAGCTTAATCTTTCTTTCTCTCCTTCTTTTCCATTTTCTTTTTTCACATTTTCTTCCTTGACTCTGCAAGTTCGACAGCTGGGCCGCATGCATAGCAGGTGTTTGAAAAACCAGAGGGAAATAGTGGGATGACAGATAAGAAGTCCTTTGCAAGCCTCTTCCGCAGCAATCGTGACCTCAATAAGGGCCTGAAACTGCAATGCCTACCTGTGGAAGACAAGGTTACTCTCGGTTCAGAAGATGTACTGAATCTTGAGCAAGAATGGGGGTACTGCTTGGTAGGGTGCTTTACAGGGCCTTTTCTTGGGATGAAGGCTCTTGAACAGCTAATGGCTTCATGGCCCGCGAAGTGTAAGTTGATTCCGCATAGTCGACGTTGACTTATTTTTCAGTTTGCCTCTGAGGAGAATCGCTTGAGTATCTTATCTGGTGGTTCGTATGTCATGTTTGGGAAGACGCTCATTTTGAAGAAGCTGTCATCGGGGTTTACTTTCAATCACGGGGAATTTATGAATGTCCCGGTATGGCTACAGCTCCCAGCTGTTCCTTTGGAAGCCTGGACGGAGCGGGGTTTGTCTAAGCTTGGTTCCTGGGTGGGGACGCCTATATGCGCTGATCAAGTGACTAATACCAAGTCCAGGCTGGGCTTTGCACGGTTATTGATTGAGATTGACGTATCTAAGCCCCCTGTGACTGCTTTTGAAGTACAACTCCCTCATGGTGTATCCTTCCAACAGCAGGTTCATTTTGAGACTTACCCGGCCTATTGCTGTCATTGCTCTCGCTTTGGTCATTCGCCTTTTGTTTGTCAAGGGAATGCCAAACGTAAAAGTGGTTTGGCTATTGCTGGTGTTAAAACTCATTCCAGGGGGATTGCCAAGGTTACTAACATATTGGAGAAGGGTAATCTTCGGAGGAGGGGCACCTTCATGATGCTACACCCAACCCCGGGCTTGTTTCACTTTCAACCCCCGTTGGTCCTCCCACTGCAGCGGATGAGCTGGCTGCATGTGATTCTTCGGCCTTGGTGAACCTACCTGTCGTCAGGCCTTCAGACGCTAATGTCCCCCCTGCACAAAATTTAGCATAGGTCCAAAAGTTAGCCCCAATCCAAGATGTGGGTGATCAGGGGACTATGAATCAATGTAACAGCTCTTTTGCACTTCGTCCGAATTCTCCTCCTCTGCATTTTTCGGAGCCTTCTGCTCAGTCTTCCCACACGATAGGGTGTGACCTCGGTAACACTGAGTTGGTTGCACAAAAGGGTATCGGTGTTGGCCCTTCTCGGGTTGCTATTCAGAGTAGTGCTTGTAAGTCGAAGGGGGTGGGAGGGGGTTGCCCTCCTCTTCCGAAATCATGAATCTGTTTTGCTGGAATGTCCGGGGCTTAAATTCTGCCCCGCGACAAAGGAGTGTTGCTTCTCTTCTGAAGCAGCATACATGTTCTTTTGCTGGCCTGATTAAAACAAAGCTCTCGGATGCTAGTCTTCAGCTCATGATGAAGCATTGGTTTGTTGGATGGAATTACTGCCATAATTTTGATTATCACCCCGATGGGTGCATATGTATCCTGTGGGATCCGACTTTTATGATTGCAGAATTTTAGCGATTGGTGATCAGTTTATACATGTGGAGGTTCAGTCCCTAATTACCCGGTTTTCCTTTGTAGTTTCGGTGATCTATGGGCTTTACAGTGTCATTGAGAGATGGACGTTGTGGCAGTTACTTCAGCAGCTCATGTCTCATAGTCATCAGCCTTGGTTACTCCTTGGTGATTTCAATTGTGTTTGCTCCGCTAAAGAACGCCTTGGCTGCTTGCCGCCTTCGGGTTATGTCTTACAAAATTTTTTGGATTTTCGTGTCTCCCTTAGGTTAGAAGATGTTCCTAACTGTAGGGACTTTTACACCTGGAACAAGAAGTTGATGTGGGCCAAACTTGATCGCGTCCTCTTCAACCAAACCTGGCCTTCTACTGATTTACACTGTTCAGCCCACTTTCTCCCAATGCGCCCCGATTCCGACCATTGTCCTTTTGTGGCCTCCATTAGTGGTATGGAGTTTGGTGGATGGAAATGTTTTAAATTCTTCAATATGTGGATGCTCCAAACAATGTTTCCTTCGGTCTTGGCCACTGCATGGAGTCGACAGTTTTTGGGGTTTGCTCAGTTTATCTTATGCAAGAAGTTGTAAGGGTTGAAAATATCTTTAAGGTTGCTGAACTCGCAAGCTTTTGTGAACATCACTCATCAAGCTCGGACTGCCCAAGAGAATTTCCAGCATGCTTATGAGGCAACTATTGCTCAACCGGACAATGTTGAATTAAATCAGGCCATGCTACGGTAGAGGAAGGTTGCGGGTTTCCTCATGGAAGCTGAGTGTCTGTTCTTTCAACAGAAAGAAAATTGTACTCATCTAATGGAGGCGGAGAAAAATACTAAATACTTCCATGCCGTTTCAAAGAAGCGAAACAAAAAGAATACTATCACCTATCTTGTAAAGGATGATGGTTTAGATACCACCTCTTTAGCTGAAGTTGGACAGTGCTTTGTCGAGTATTATCAGGACCTTCTTGGATCAGCTGGCCCTCTAGGGCGACTTGATGAAAATATTGCCAGGGGGGCCCTCTCTTGGATGATTCAGCACGGCTTCTTCTTACAACGCCAGTAAGTGCGACGGAGATTAAGCGTGCCTTGTTTGACATCGACAATAATAAAGCCCCAGGGCCGGATGGCTTTTCTTCGACGTTTTTTAAGCAACAATGAGCTACTGTGGGCGGAGATGTTATAGCAGCAGTTTAGATGTTCTTTACTTTGGGGCGTCTTCTTAAACAGCTTAACCACGATGTTCTCACTTTAATACCGAAGGCCCCCACTACTTCAACAGTTAAGGAGTTCCGTCCCATTGCGTGCTTAAATGTTGTCTACAAAATCATTACAAAAATCCTCAATGATCGCATGCGGCAAGTTGTGGGACCTATCATTGACCCTACTCAAGCTGCCTTTATTCCTGGACGTTCGATGTTTGATAATGTGTTTTTGGCCCAAGAACTGGTTCGGGGTTATTCTAGGAAGAGGATTTCTCCACAGTGTATGCTGAAAGTGGACATTACCAAAGCCTATGATACTCTTGATCGGCATTTCTTAGAGCATATGATGGTGTACCTCGGGTTTCCACAGGTGTTAATTGGATGGGTTATGGAGTGTGTTTCTTCTGCGTCTTATTCAGTTTCACTCAATGGCTCACTATATGGCCATTTCCATGGTCGACGAGGTTTGCACCAAGGAGATCCCATGTCGCCGACACTCTTTCTCCTTGGCTTGGAGTACTTCTCCCGCCTATTGCGATGTAAGAAGGCTTCTCCTAACTTTCATTTTCACCCGAAATTCCATAAGTTAAAGCTCTCTCACTTTGCTTTTGCGGACGACTTGATGTTGTTTAGCCATGCTGATCGCACCTCCTTGGGTATTCTTGTTGACGCCTTGCAACACCTAGAGTCTGTGGCTGGCCTGAAAATGAGCATTGAGAAATCTTCCATCTATATTGTCGGTGTGCATGGCTATGAAAAGGAGTGCCTTAGGCAGCTTGTTGGCTATCCTTTGGGGGAGTTCCCTGTTCGATACCTTGGGGTCCCTTGTAACATCTCACTCCCGATGGGAAGGGTAGAATAGTAATTTGGAAAGGGCTAAGAGTGTTTAGGATTGTTTTGAAATATTCATGCGTACCCTTACACGTGAATAGTGAAATTTGCACATGAAAATGATTGTACATGCATTTATGACATTTCCCGGTGTATGTGCCTAAATGTGATTTTGTTGTGGAAAATGTGGTTTTGTGCTTGAAAATTTAATTGGAGTGAATTGTTATGTGTTTTATATTTTTGGGGAAATTTAGGAATTTTCTGGATTTTTTCGGGAAAAATTTTCGGACCGAAAAAATTACCAAGTGGCGGACTGATTGTTGGACCCCGTTCCCGGAATCCAACCCAAATTGCAAAAACATAACACCTTTAGCGTGGCTATTACCCTGAATGGCTCATTCATTGAACCCTTATTGGACAATTAACAACTTATATTCACTACTATACATTTTTATTTCCTTAAGACATCCCAAAAATTTGCTCACTATTTGCTCCATGACGAGCTCATACTAACCAGTCACTATGGTTGAACTCGATTCTCCTACTTGCGGACAGAATTCGAAAACCTTCAAATCGGAATTTCAATTT
>JANKOD010044574.1:0-13420 GCA_026284645.1 Erythroxylum acuminatum | reverse complement strand
GAATTGGATTAGAATATTATACTTTTAAATTAAATAATATTAATAAAATAAAATTTTGGAAGAAAATATTCAATCTAAATACTTATGTTAAGTTTATATGTTTCAATCGAATGAATAAAATTAGGTGGATCTATAATAACCAAAATTAAACGTTAGCTTTATCTTTCTTTTATATTAAAAAAAATCAAACATAAGTTTATGCTCTCTTTTTTTTTCTGGAACTTTGGTGGTGATTTTTCCCTTATATTCTTGTTTTTTAGGTCAAAATATCAATATATTAATTGTCAAAGTTGTGGTCACTTCTATTTCATGAATTGCATCATTGAAGAAGAAGAAAATGTCTACAAGACTTGATATTTGGGTACAGGCTGTTCCTATCGTTTTATAGGCTCTGAGCGAAATAAAAAAAAAAGACCCCAATAAATTGACAATATACTTAAGTTTACATATTTTTATGAAACATAAATGACTCAATTTATAAGTTTACATGTTTGTTTTCTTTTTTTACTTCTAGGCAAATGCTTTTTAGGTAACATAATATAAACCAATTATAACACAATTAGACTAGAAGAAGAATAAAAGCACTTGTATAGAACTGGAAGGAATATGCAGGCACAACCAAACTCTAGTAGCTTTACAATATATCACAAAGATATATAAATGATATTATATCTGTAATAGAGGAAAAAAATAAATAGCAAAATTTAATGTCTAATATTAAAAATAAAAAATAAAGAGCAAATTTTAATGATAAAGAGACTAATTTCTAAAAATACAAGAAATTAACATACTTAAGAAATAAGCTAATATAATGTCCAAGTTAAAGACAAATGACAAATTAATTATAACATATTCAAATATTTAATAAGCTAAAAATACATTAAAAATAAAAAAATTTACCTCTACATTATGCTCAGAACTCAGAAGATAAAATTGAGAAATTTTTTGCTATTAATTTTTAAATTGAAATACATTAAATACATATATCGATGAAAATAAAAAAAATAAAAGATAAAAATATATCAACATATTTCAAAATTATTTATAAGTATAAAAAGTAAACGTTGAATCTTGAAAGTTGCTTATGTTTATTATTCTTGGAAAAAGAAAATATTAACAGCCTCACCAACGGTTTCCACAGCGTTATCTACATTTAAATTTAATACTCTTATTATGTCTTCGGTAATGACAAATAGCCCAAAAAAGGAAGAAAAAGTTGCAGAGAAGTAGAATAATGACTCTTATGTATTCGGTATAGCCCAACAAAGGAAGAAAAAGTTGAAGAAGTAGAATAATGACTTATGTCTTCGGTAATAAAAAACAAAGGAAGAAAAAGTTACAGAGAAGTAAAATAATGAAGCACATTTGTTACAAGATGGGGCCCCTGTTTTTTATGCTAGGCCTTGGGCAGGTGCCTCTAACCCAGGGCCGGCACTGCTTGGGTAAAGATAATGTGACTAAAGCTAAAGGTTAGCTTGATGTTCGTTATCTATAATGTTGTCTTTGTGATTCAGAAGGAAACCTTATCCTCGACTCGAGAATATGTCATCCAAGATTAAGTTGGGCCGATGATATACAGCTACTTTTAAATCCAAACCTCATTTCTAGGGGAATACGTTCAACACAACTTCTAAAGTACAGTTGACATGTAGCATTAATTTATTACTCCCATATTTTCTCTTTGGTTTGAGTTCAGCCTTTCTTGACTTTATAAGACAAACAAGAGAAGACTTAATCTTTACTCGGTCCGCAAGGAAACCTAATTTTATCATTGTCTGCGTCTCCTTAAATTCTTATTCTAAGGTTCTAAAAGCAGGCATGAATGCCAATATTGAACCCAACTGTTCTCTAAACTTGAGAATGACGAAAGTTGAGGTCCAAGTCGGTTGACTTTGACTCGGTTGCCGTTACGACGACAAAGCCTACTACTTCCTTCTCCGTTGCTGCTTGTGGCAATTTTAGCTTCTTTCTCTTAACTTCGCAATTCCGTAACCAAACGTCGAAAGAAGCAAGCCAAGCTGTGTCTTCCACGGGTATTAATACCTGGTCTCGTTTTAAGCAAATCCCATTTCAACTGTATTCCCATCTCTCAGTTCTTTTCCTTCTTCATTGTGGACAGGTGATCGCACTACTGTGCTTGACTTGATCTGGAAAGTTTGAAACTTTGGCTCTATAAAGTTAGAGAAATGTTGCCCATCTTGTTTGTTTTGATTGTTAGTGTCTGCTTGTTCTATATTTATATCAGATGGTCAAAGAAATCAGGACGTGTCCATGAAGACATGGACAGGAATTGCGGTAACTACAATGACTGCGTTATTTGTTTGAGCAAGATCTGTGACGTTGAACAAGTCATGACTCTCCCATCATGTAAACATGGCTTCCATGTGTCTTGCATCCAAGTATGGCTTCAAATTCGTTCCACCTGTCCTCTTTGCAGGATTAAGGTCAACAGCCCTCTACCTCCTCCATCATCACATCATCGTCTACGTGAATTCCTTCATTGTTTGTCCATTTTGTGTCGATACATTGGAATGTTGATGCAGAACCCGAAGTTTGAGCTTGCATCAGCATTTTGTGAGAGTCTCTGTTACCTTTGAAAGGCATTGGTAGTGCAATTCCATTTTTTGATGTTTGGTAAGTGAAATATTATTTCTTGGCCTTGCTCCAGGAAATTATTTTGATCTTTGCTGTAAGTATTCTAGCTTAACAGTCACAGTATCATTTGAAATCTCCAATTCTCAATTATGTCACTGAATATGGTTAAATATGTAGTGAATGATTTGTGTTCCTATTTGTTAAGGTGGCAATGGAAATTTCAGAAAACCATTTGTTTATCAGTTCATACACCTAATATCGGCACAACATTTCAGTCTAATCAAATGGTACTTGAGAGCAACGAAGTCATCATATAATGATGCCAAGTGCCAAAAAGTAGTGATAAATACTTGCTTACTTTAAGCCAGACATAGATGAAATTCTGAAGTGCCCTTTACCTCTTTATCTGGCCGGTGCAGGATTAAAATGGCTTTGTTTAATCAGCATCACAAGTTTAACAATCAATCTTGGTATGAATGAAAAGGTTTGATGTACAAAATGTAATTACGAAATTTGCAGATTCTAACATAAGTTTGTTCCTAAATTTGCAACTGGATAACGAGTTGACAAGAATCTACTGGGAAAGTATAACTTATGCTAAGCTATGATTACTATGGCATTCTTCCGCGAAATTTCCCAAAAATGAAAAAGAAAAAAACTTTCATAAGCCCTGAAACATCACCAATGGAGATTCCATAGTTCTGGCTTGGCATATCATTTGCCGACTTCTAATTTTATCGTTAAAAAGCCTCAAAAGTATGTCAAAGGAGATGGGTAAAAATAAGTTCCAATCCCTGTACAATTCTTTGAATAATTGTTGGCTCCTCTTCAATAAAACAGTTGCGAAGGTCATAGATATGCATCATTTTATGTGTGTACAACTCAAAAAGAAATAAGAACAACTCAAAATGTGGAAAGCTAAAAATCTCATGTACAAATAGTTCAAGAACACCCAGAAATATATATTTTTGGCACAAAAACAACAAGTTTCATTGACCTTTCTGACCCTATAGCCTTAGACCAAGTGGGTTGTTCAGAGACGCTACTAAACAGAGAGTTTGAAGTTAAGCACCGGACATTGGACAGTTTCTATGATGTGTCCCGTTGGTTGTACGTGCTTGGACATTCAGGAGAGTTAGTTGTTAGCTAGAGTTGGTTACTTATTTTTAACGTTGTTATTCAGTTTCCTATTTGTAAGGCTTAAGGGCCACGATCTGTTAGGAGTTGCATTTGATTCTGAGTTGTAATCTGCTATAAATATATAGCAAGTTGGGTTGAGTAAGGATACGGAAGTTTATCTAAGACCTTTATTCTTTCTGAATCTTTCTCTTCGCCACCTATTCAATTTCTTCTAAACGAAACATGTCATTCTACTTCTACTCGAGTGGGTAGATGGAGTTTAGATATGAAAGTGAGCAGAACAAGCCACTTCACAGTAGTCTATTATTTATTGGTCTAAGA
Source organism: Erythroxylum acuminatum (assembly GCA_026284645.1). Lineage (NCBI taxonomy): Eukaryota > Viridiplantae > Streptophyta > Magnoliopsida > Malpighiales > Erythroxylaceae > Erythroxylum > Erythroxylum acuminatum. The sequence goes on along the minus strand of JANKOD010044574.1, from coordinate 9,364 downwards.
CTGGAAGGGATGAACTCAGTTTATTGCTCGTTTGATACACAGAGCAATACATTGGAAAGTGGTTGTAGTATGCAGATGAATGACTAAAGAGTTGAGGAAAAAAGATGGAGATGAACTCTGCTACTGCTCAAGTTCCCCGTAATAGTAATTGAGAAATAATGTTTGTTGGTCCTACATTAAAAGTTGTCTCCTTTGCTAGAAAGTTATGAATACCTCTAAACGCTTGGAAACAGAACCTGATCGTGATGGCCATCTGGCCAACAAGATCCGTAAACGTTTTAGGGAGGAAAAGCCTCCACCCTTGCGATCTAAACTTAGTTATAGTGCAGCGGTTACGGGAGTTCCACCGAAAGAGTAGGAGGCCGAGACTGAATGGCCTGAGAATGATCCTGTTGAAATTGAGGAAGGAGATATCATAAAGGTAAACGGGGACTTTGGCAGTGGCCTGGAGCTATCTTCCGCTTTTAAATCTAGATTGGATAAACAGTGGGAGAGGGCGATTGTTCTTAAACTCCTTGGTAGAAAAATTGGGTACAAAATGCTTTCTTCCCGCTTAAGAGCAATATGGAAGCCTTCTGGCCCTATGAAAGCGGTGGATTTAAACGATGATTATTTTGTGGCTAATTTTATTGACGAAGACAATTTCCTTCACGCCCTAACACAGGGTCCCTGGGTGATTCTAGGGCATGTGCTCGCAGTTCAACGTTGGCACTCCCAATTCTGTCCTTCGCAAGGTAAGGTGTCTAGGGCTGTTTTTTGGGTTTGTTTCCCTAAATTGCCTATTTATCAGAACCATCCAATAATTCTTGCAGCCTTTGGTAATCTTGTTGGCCATACTATTAAGATCGATGATACCACCAAGAATGTCGGGAGAGGCAGGTTTGCGAGAGTGGCGGTGGATGTAGATCCCAGTGCTCCCCTTTGTTCTCGTGTGGAATTAGATAGGGAAGAGATTAAGGTTGCCTATGAGGGATTACCACATATTTGTTATTCGTGCGACATTGTGGGACATGACTCGGTGACTTGTCAAGTACGACTTAATGCTCAAAGAGAGAAGCAACAACCTGATCATACCAATGAGCACAGAGTGGCGATGGCTGAAAGGGATGATGGTAGCTAATGAGATTCCGGTGAAGGATAAGTCCAAAGAAGGTTACGAACCATGGATTCAGGTCCAACGACGCACACGTTATCGAAAGTCAGGGATCTTGATCAGAGAGATTCTCACATTAATGGGAACACAAATGGGGCGCAAGGATCTCGGTTTTCGATTTTGAATAATAGCAAGATCTTAGGCATCATTAATGATAGGCCTCCAGCTAGGGGGATAAGGACTAGACCACGCGCACAGAAACCAGGATAGATTTAGGCAATCAATTGGAGGATGCTAGGCAGTCTTATCATGGACAGGGGTCTACTTCTAATGGGCCTCAAGCTAACTCCAATATTGCTAACAAAGGAAAATCGGGGGTTAGGTCAGGTTTGGACCAAAGGGAATATAGTATGCCACAACCTGCTTGAAAATTTACTTTTGAACCTACTGTGTGGGTGCAACCCATACAACGTACCCAAGCAAAACATGCAACAATCAAAATTTCTTCCCATAAGGAAATAGTGTGCGACGCAACCTCTTTTATGCTCAGGAATGAAGACGATATGGACTGTGGTGATTAGATGGCGGATTTGGATGAGATAATGGGTTCTTCTCCAAAGGGACGCACTGCTACTTATTCTTTACCTCCTTCAAAACCGCCAGACCCTAAGGAAGGGGAGGTATGGATGGATGCAGATCAAGGGGATCAAGATTCAGTTGAGGAAGTGATACCTCAGACTCTAGGATACAGCGAGGCAGGCGAGCATGTAGGGTCTAAGGGTAACACTCATTGTTAAGTGAGCACCCTTCCCATTGTTTTGCTTTCTATTTTATGTCTATTTTTATTTGGAACTGTCAAGGGGTTGGAGGCGATGATTTTTAGCCTATTTTAAAGAATCATATTCATATGTATAATCCATCTATGGTAGTGCTTGTCGAAACTAAAATTAGTGGATTGCGAGCTAATGTAGTAATTGGCAATCTTGGGTTTGATTACTCCTTTCGTGTAGAGGCAAATGGTTTTGCAAGAAGGATTTTGATTTTGTGGAAATCAATTATAGAGGTTACAATATTGGTAGCTCTTCGACAATTCATTCATACCAATTTTAGGTATGCTAGCTTGGACTTCCTTTTTACTGCCGTGTATGCTAGCCCTCAATATCATCTCCAAAGATACCTATAGGAAGGACTAAAGCAGATAGCGAGACATGCTTCAAAGGAATGGTTAGTAGGAGGAGATTTTAATACAAAATTGGAGGTCTCTGATACATGGGGAGGTTCCAAAACAAAGCCTGATGTTAGCGAGGCGTTTCAGGATTGTGTTCATTCTTATTGTCTGCAAGATCTTGGGTATGTGGGACCAAAATTTACATGGCGGCAGGGAATTTCCCAAGCGAGATTGGATAGGGCACTGTGCTTATCTTCCTAGCTAGACTCCTTCCCGGAAACAACGAATTCTCACTTGTTATTTCTTAGATCAAATTATAGGCCTTTGCTTGTTAAATTTAATAGGGAAACAGTGGAGTGTAGGGGTACCAGGATCTTTCGATTTCAGTCGGCTTGGTTGGCTAATGAGAACTTTTCTAATTTTGTGGAAGAGAATTGGCATCCAGACCTGAATCATTTCTGTGCATCTATTACTAGCTTTGCGGAAAAGTTAAGGGTTTGGAACACAACTGATTTTGGCAACATTTTTTATCATAAAAAGAGACTTATGGCTCAATTGAAAGGCATTCAATAAGCGATAGAAGGAATGACTCTGATTCTCTCTTGGACTTGGAAGAGAAGCTCCGTGATGATCTCACCCAGGTCCTGTGTGAAGAGGAATTATTTTGGCACCAACAATCCCGTAGTATGTGGTTAGCACATGGAGACCGCAACACTAAATATTACCATACGGTGACTATGGCAAAGAGGAAGAGATTGAAGGTAGAAATGCTAAAGGATGGTCGTGGAAACATGATTACCAATCCTATGTTACTTCGTGACTTAGCTAAGGGCTCAAAAGATTTTCTCGGAGGACAAAAGTATGATGATCCATTTTCCTATTGCTGGAGCATTTCCCAGGTTGACAGAAGATGAGTTGGGTTCTCTCTGTTCTCCTATAGTATATGATGAAATTAAGAAAGCTATTTTTGAGATGGATGCCAATAAAGCTCCTAGTTTTGACGGATTCAATACGCCATTCTTCCAAAAACAGTGGAATTTTGTGGGCCATTCTGTGTTTAAATTTGTTCAGAAGGTATTCAAGCATGAACAATAGGAGTCGGAGCTGAATCAAATTGTCTTTATTTTGATCCCGAAAGTCCAATCCCCAGTATCCATTACTCAATTCAAACCAATTAGTCTCTGTGCTGTATTATACAAAACTATTATTAAGGTTGTAGTGAATCGTTTGAAACCTGTCCTCGATTCTATGGTAGCTCACAACCAATGCAGTTTTGTTCCTGGCCGTTTAATTATAGATAACATTATTATTGCTCAGGAGGTCATTCACTGGATGCAGAAGAAAAAAGGGAAATCTGGGTTTCTTGCAATCAAAGTAGATTTAGAGAAAGCCTACGATCGTCTCTGGTGGGATTTCATTTTGGATACTTTGATGGATATTGGTTTGCCAACAGACTTGATTAGTTTGATTATGAAGTATGTTACTTCAGTCTCTATGAAAGTTTGCTGAAATGGTGAACTCTTTGATTCTTTACTCCGAATAGAGGAATTAGGCAAGGAGATCCTTTATCCTCCTATCTGTTTATTCTTTGTATGGAGAGGTTGGGGACATCTTATTTATTCTGAGGTAGCACAAGGGACTTGGAAGTCGATTAGGCTAAGTAGAGGAGGTCCTACTATCTCTCACCTTTTCTTTGCGGTGCAGATAATCTCCAGGGTTCTAGCTACTTTTTGTATGACATTAGGACAGAAAGTCAGTAACGACAAGTCAAGAGTCTACTTCTCAAAAACATTTCTCAACCTCGAGCTCGAGCCCTAAGTCAGAATTTGGGTTTCTAGCTCACCGTGAACCTTGGCAAGTATGTTGGGGTGCCATTAATTCATGAAAGATTGACGAGGCATACGTACCAACACATCCTTAATAAATCTCAAAATAAACTAGCAGGTTGGGGTGTTCGCTTTCTCTCCCTTGCAGGTAGGGTCACACTGACGCAATCTATTCTTGCATCGTTACCTATCTATACCATGCAAACAGTGCAGTTACCAAGGCAGTTTTGTGATGATCTTGAGAAGATTATGCGCGATTTCATTTGGGGATCTAAGGAGGGTCAAAGGAAGGTTAATTTTGTGAGTTGGGAGGCAATGTGCAAACCAAAGAATTCTGGGGGCCTCAGTCTTTGAACAATTCGTTCTACTAATGATGCTTTCCTCACTAAACTTGGCTAGGGGTTAATCTCTAATCCTTTTACACTTTGGGTACAGGTCCTTTGAGCAAAATACCACTTTGATACTTTGAATATTCCTGAGGTCTTGGAGAGTAGAGAAGCCTCTTCGATTTGGAGAGGTATTTCTACCACATGGAAATTTGTTCTTGCTGGTGCAAGGTGGCAAGTAGGTAACGGGAATTGCATCAGATTTTGGTTAGATAATTGGATTGGCAATGGGAGGCCCCTAGCTCTCTTGGCTATTAATCCTATCCCTGACAGTATTTTGTATGCAAATGTGAGAGAGTTTGTGGACATGGAGGGGTGTTAGCGCTGGGAGAAGTTTCAAAACCTCCTTCCATCTGCAGTATGTATGACAATTGCAAGCATTATGGCTCAGAGACCTGCATTTGATGAAGATCGAGTGGTGTGTGAGCCAAACCAAAATGGGTCCTTGTATGAATTAATTGAAAATATTGTTAATGAAGGCAATAGTAGATTGTGGTCTTTGATTTGGAAATGACAAGATCCGCACCGTATCAGATCTTTCTTATGGTTGTTTGCTAAAGAAAAACTCTTGACTAATCAGCATCGTACTTATAGACATCTTTCTAATGATGACAGGTGTCACTATTGTGGCAATCCTGAATATTGTTTGCATGCTATTAGAGATTGTCCTAGAGTGCGCCCATTTTGGACGCAGTTTTCATCTGAAGTGGCCCTTGCAGATTTCTTTAGTCCTAACACTTCGGCATGGCTAATATCGAATCTCTACAATCACGTAGAGGTTAGTGGTTTAAGGTGGTCAATTATATTTGGGGTTTTATGCTGGTTCCTATGGATTTGGCGAAATAAAAGTTTATTTGAGGATGATTTCTCCTGGCTAGTCGCTAGCAAGACTATTGTTCTAGATTATGCGACTTGGGTTATGAAAGCAAGTGCACTTACTTCTCGAGTTATTGTTGGTCATGGCGATAGTAGCATTAGGCATATTGGTTGGGCCAAACCGCATGACGGATGGATCAAGTTGAACACGGATGGGGTGAAGCAATTGTCAAGTCGGAATGCTTTTGCTGGTGGTCTCATTCACAATAGTTCTGGTGTTTGGTTGGGAGGGTTCGTCCATTATATTGGCTTTTGCTCGCCCTTAGATGCTACATTATGGGGTGTTTATTCGAGGTTGAATCTGGCTTGAGATATGGGTTATCGGCAGGTTGAGCTATAAGTTGATTCCTTGGTAGTCATTAACATTCTTTCCTCCTCAAGATCGAGGTCTTACTATACTACTTCCTTGGTAAAGGCTATTAATGTTCTATTAGCTAAATCCTGGACGGTTCGTCTCCTCCATGTCTTTGGTGAAGGAAATCGTTGCGCTGATTGGTTGGCTTCTAATGAGGAATCTTTTGGCTTCGGATTTACTAGTATGCAGCCTCCTCCTTCAGGATGTCTTGCTATCCTCAAATCTATCCTCTTTAAGGATCTGTGTGGGGTTTTAACCCCAAGGCTCATTGTTTAGGGTTTGGTTTCATTCTTTTGTATTTTAAAAAAAATGTTTGTTAGATAGTCATGTTATTCTATGTAAGGTTGTCAATGTTTTAAAAATGGACGGTTTGGTATTATTTTAACGAGCCTTCCATTTCTTTTCCTTTATATTTTGCAACGAAAGTTTTCAAAACTTTTTTTAATAATTTTTTAGAACTAAATTGATGGATTTAAAAAATTCAATTAGTATTACATTATTATAAAACCAGTTAAAAATTAAATAAAATTAAAGAATTTAAAATATAAAATATTTTTATTTATCAAAATTTAATTAAAAATACTATTAAAAATTGATTAATTTACATAAATCAACTGATTAATAACTTGATTACTTTTTAACAATAAAGGTTCTTATTTATTAAAGTAAATTGAACCAAACCAAAAAGTTGATTTTTATTTCTTATTTATTATATATCGGTTTAATATTGGTTTAATACCGGTTGAATCTTTAAACTTTAAACATTTTCTTTGATCGATTCGATTTCCGGTCTAGTTTTTAAAACATTGAAAAAAATTTAAATTTTTTAAATATAATTTAAAGTTATTCTTGAGAAATAAACAGACAAAAATTTTATAATCTCTTTTTCTGACATTTTTTATTGTATATATACCTTTTTGGTTAAGTTTTTAATTTACTTTTTAACGGACAAAAAATTTTAAAATAAAAAACATCTACTTTAATTCTCTCTAAGTAACATTACTTACCCACGATAGTATTCTTTTTTTTCATAATTTAAACTCAGTTCAAAAATAAACATCTTCCATTTTCCATTTTCCAAGACAATTAAAATACTAATATCAAACTATTAACATAAATATTGATATAATCACTTGTAAAATGACATCAGATTCTTTATCTCAAATATTATGTTCTGATCTTGTTTTTGCTTCAAAATATCGTCGTTTTATGTATAAACAGAAATAAAACCATGTTATTTTTTATAAAAATAAGGTTAGAACAAATAATTGGTGAAAATAATTAAATCTTCAACAATTTCGTAGATTGTCCAAAATTTTAATTTTTCGCACAATTAAATCAACAATCACAAAAGCAGAATACCAAAGACACCGACATTTGGTAACGCAGTTCGGCACGCCTTGCCTACGTCTGCGGGGCCCTCACCCAGATTAATTTCTTCCACAGTAGTTCACAAAAACTACAAAGATTGATCTACACCAAAAGACCCAATCTATGTAATTAACCCACAACCAAACTACCCGTGAAAGATCTTCACGCCCACTAACACGACCGACTCGTGTTAACCTCGTCAGAGGATTTTCCTAACTATTTCCGCTTCCAAAACAAAGACAATTGAAATCAAGAATGTAACAATTTCAGTTCTGAAATTTATCTCCAAGAAACAAAGTAGCAGCATCAACCGAATATATAAATTGATTCACGATAACCTCTTCTTCATACTGCAGACATCAATCACCGCAAACTATTCAGCACCCACATCAACTGCACATCATCATTCGGCTGCTTGCTGGATATCCAATAGATTGTCTTGTACGGCTATGGGAAAACGCCTAGCAAAAGACAGCAAAAAATAACGCAGTCACTAATTCAGCAAGCAAGAAAAAAATCAACGCCGTATGTCACACTCAGTTTTTTTTCAAAGAACCACACAACAATCAAAAGAAGGAAACCCTACAAAGTAGTCCACGTCAGCAAGCAATCCACTAAATCTTATTATTTACGCAACCTCCCTAAATTGCCTTAAACCAATCCTTTTCAAATTTTCACAAACTATCTCATTACCGATTTAGGCACATCAACAACCAATATTAGGAAAGTTCCCATGTCCAATTAAAATGCTAAAAATAAAAAAATAAAAACTAAGATATATTAAAAAATAAAGCCTAACAGTAAGTCACCCTAATTTCATCCTCCACCACCATGTCAGTCTCTCTATATCTCATAATTTTCACCATCTCAAGTAGCTCCTTTTCTAGTCCAAAACACACACAAACTCTGTCAAAACATATCGTCCTCATTACAACAATATTCTCGTCTAAACTCATAGGTCTACCAATAGAACTGGCTATATGGCTCAATCCCGCGGCTGACAAACACTCAAATGATACTTTATATAGATTAGCCCATACTGGTAGAGTAACCAATTACTTTCTATCAAGAGAAATCCCAAGTCTCCATCAATTAACTATTATAGGTTTACCATACATATGCCATAGGCCTAAGTCGGTTACTTTCTATGTCATTTCCTTAAATCTAAATCTGAATACATAGAACTCATCTTCACTAACTAAAGTGTTCACCAAACCAAATCTCTTCCACGTTTGGTTGGCCTATCCTTGGACCATCGAGAAAGCTGACCTTTTATCTACAAAGAAACCTATAACAGCCGCTTGCCACTCTTTGCTCCAATAAAGTTCTTCAATAGGTGGTAAAATAAGCACATAACCACACGATGTTATATATGTTGTAGCTTCCTAAGCGGATATGGGTCATCTACCTCTTTGGACTAAGTTTGCTTTTACACATTTTCTATTGTTATAGCAGGTGAATCACTCAGCTTCTTGGCTCCTCCACTCACTCAGCTTCTTGGCTCCTCCACTCACTCAGCTTCTTGGCTCCTAGTAGTGGAGGGAAATCTGTCTTCTCAAGGTTGCTAGCTCACAACTCAAGGGAAGGGTAAGGATTGAGTATTGATAGAGTTATTAAAGATGTTGGATGGTTAATGTCTGGTATTTTCAGGCTTGTTGTTTATGGATCCAACTATGAATCCAGGGAAAGTGGTATCTGGGATATGGGAGGAGTAGCCATTTAGTTACCTTTAACGGTAACTTCCTCGCTAGAATATCAAGCGGGAAATAAGATGATAGGGTGGGCTTCTTTTTTTGGGTAAAGGATCATGAAGGCGTGGCCGAAGGGTTTTTAGAAAAGATGACAGTGGGTTGACCCACCAGGCTAAATTCAGGTGTTTTTAACGGGACATCGTTTGCTTAGATGAGTTAGGCTTCAGATAAGCTTTAAATTTTAAAAAAAAAAAATTAGCGAAACCGACTCATTACCATCCCTAGGTTTTAAAGAGATGTTAGAGCATCTCTCTCATCAACTTTTATATTTGATATTCATGCACAATTGGTAAGTTTGTATTTTACTTACACAATTGGCAAGTTCATAATTCTTTTTTTTTCCCATTTTTCTCAGTTCTCTTCTCTTACAAGTTTGGGAGAAACTCCTCTTCTCCAATATTAAGTTATCACTCATAAACTTACGGAGTTCAAAACAAATAGTTAATCTAAGTCACCTAAATTATGTCAAGTTCAACATAGAGTCATTTTTAACGTTTTATAGGCACCGAGTAAAGTAAAAAAATGGATCCCAAAAAAT
>JANKOD010044487.1:0-13430 GCA_026284645.1 Erythroxylum acuminatum | reverse complement strand
GTGAAATCGCCGAACCTGACATTCAGGTTCAGGTTCAGGTTACTTATGAACGGGTCAGGTTACCCTACCATGAACACTCCTACCTGAAACTATATTAAGTGTGAGAAAATAACATATAAAGGTACCAACAAAAACTTTTCCCCACACTTGGCTTGTATGCTTACAAAATTCTAGAATTGTGGAAACATATAATTAAAACAAAATTAAACACATAATAAAACCGAAAATAAAAATGAACATAAAAATGAACTAAAATAATTAGAAAATTAAACAAATAGCCAAATTAATAACTAAATTAAAATTAAAAGAATTGCAATTAACAAATAAAACTAATCCAATGATGCAATTACAAATTTAAACCTAAAAATGAAAGTAACGTACCTAATCTATCAATTTCCCAACATTGATAAAATTAAACATCTAATTCATTCAAAATTTAAAATTGAAATGAAATCAAACTAGAAAACAACATCAATTAACTAGGAAAACAAAAAATTCATCCTAATTACATAAAAATCATCACATTTCAACATTTAGTGAGCGAAATCACATACTCAATTCTCATGCAATTCATGAAATTCAACCAATAATTCATATGAAAAAGGATAAAATTCAACTTTTAAAGAAAAATTAATTATATAATCAATGTAAATCACACTAAAATTCGATAAACCCTAACCTAGCGTTTGGGGGTGAAAATCCTAAAATTAGCAAAATACCTAAAAATTCAAGCATAAATCAAGTGAAATAAATGAAAGAACTTACTTGGGTATCACAATTTAAGCAGAAAATGAAGAGGAATGGGGTTTTAAAAAAACTAATGTCGACTTACATGTTTAGTTACATAGTGATGTGACTGACCGTGTAAGTTACAAATGTGTGAATTTTGAAGGGATACGGGCATGTGAGTTTTCATGAACTTACACGATTAGATACATAATTGTGTAACTAATTGTGTAAGTCATACACGGGTGTGTCCTTAGACCATATAAGTCTTTTGGAACGTGTGAACATGTTTAAATAAAATTGTGTATACACGGGCGTGTATATGATCATGTATACCATAAAAATTCTTTAAAACCTTGAAAATTCACCCAAAGTTACAAAATTAAACAAACATACCATAACATAAAAAATTTGCTCAATTAAATGAGAGTGCTCTATATCCTAACATAAAAACACCAAAACAATCAACAAAATCCTACAATAACACTAAAATGGAAACAAAATAAAATGAAAACAAAACAAAACATATGTTAATTTTTGGGTTGTCTCCCAAGTAGCGTGTTTAACGTCGTTAGTGCTTGATATACCCTTCATATTTACCATTAACATTAGTCAATACTTAGTGACTTGCTTCCACCCTTTTCTCCACATAGCAGTTTAGTAACCTATGAATTAGCTACATGTTGTAAGATAATAATAAAGACATAATGTACCAAATTAGTGAATCCAATTGACTTCATTAATGCCCTTCTTGATAACAAATTGTTAATAAAATAAATAATAATAAAATGTCCTGAGTCTTTAGTTAACTCAAATGGTTTGTCTTGTAGGAAGTAGAAACCATCCGTACTTAAGGTGACTACCAATAATTTATCAATAGTTTCCTTATCTGGCTCCTCCATTTTTTCTTCCTCAATCACCTTTGCCCACTCTTTTACTTTCCCTTCTTGGACAATCACCTTTGCCCACTCTTCTACTTTCTCTTCTTGGACAAAGGCTTCCTATTCTTTTTCAACCTTTGTTTTCTCTGTCATTTATTCTTCTTTCTCTTCTAAAACATTATTTACCTCCTCATCTTCTTCAACTATCTTCTCTGTCATTTCTTTTACTATCTCTTCTTGAATTGCAACTTTGTTCAACAAGTTGATCTTTATCTCCTCTTCACTCTGAGGCATTAAAAGCTCAAATAATATGTTGTATTAAGCTCAATACATTCGGGCGAAGAAAATCTCTCTTTGAATTGATGGTGAAAGTTTTCCACTAATATATCTATAAGACGTTCTTCTTACTACTATTATTGTAAAGATCTAGCTAAAGCGTAATTGCTCCATGCATCAACCTAAGAGTTGCTCCACTCTAAATTATAAGTATTCTCATATGGTTTATTATAAGGCTAGTTTCGCATGTAATGTGGATGCTCCCACTTATAGTTTGGTGTCAGAAATTCATGATTGTAATGGTTACCCCTACAAATGTCACAACACATCATGGATATCGATTGAGCTTCCGAATACATATCACCATACCTTTCGTTTGAAGTTTGTAATGTTGCCACATGTGATGAGATATTATAATTCGTATGAGAATATTGTCCTCTCCATCCTTGAATTTTGTTTTGTAGCTGTGATGATGAATCTTAAATCCTAACAATAAGCCACAAACATAAAATCAAAATAGAGAAGTTCAAAAGATAAATAAGTAGACACATAAATAAAAATAAAAACAAAAACAAAAATAAAGGTTAGATTAATAAAAGCTATACTTTCTTAATATTATAGTTCCCGACAACAATGTCAAAAATTTTATTAATTATGTATGTGATTATAAGAATTATAAGTTTTAACCGCAAGTACACAGTATAGCTGTAACTAACACTGGCAAATAGGGGTCGATCCTATGAGGACTGTAAGTACTAATATTAACCCTTTTTATTATCTAATCGTCAAATCAGGCTGTGAATTTAATTGAAAATTAATGAACTGGAATGAAGAAAGTACTACAATTAGACGATATCAAATAATTAGTACCTAGTTGATGAATCTCCCTAAAATATCTTAAACACTACCCCTTTATCGTACAATTAAATTATTGATTATTGGACCATATAAATTCCTATCTTATGTTAATATCTTTCTCAAGACTATTAACAATTAACGTTCGATTGATTAAATGAAATTTCATTCTAATTAAAACCCCTAAGGATGCATTACTTGATTTGTGAATTTCACTAATAGATTTGACCCTAATCTAGATGATTCATGTCAACCTATCTCTATATTTGCATGCAACTTTTTCCAACTATGGTAGATCTATTAACATGAAAGGATTTCTCAATCTTAATAATAAGAAATCAAACATTGAAATAATATTCAAGATATATTAGTTCAAAAATATAAACGCAGAATTGAATCGCAATAAACCCATCAATAAAATTGCATTGAATAAAAGATTATATCAGACTATTCATCCTGACTTAGGGTTCATTGCACCTAGGCACTAAATAATTAAGTTCCTATACATAGAAAAAACATCATCAAATATTCAGAAGAACAAATAGAAATAAAAGAATTGATTTTCTATATCCCCTTTTATCTTTAATAAAGTCTTCTTGAAATTTAGATCAAAGGTTGCTCTTTATCGAATCTGGTGACATAATCTTGGTACTTTCTTTCTTCATTCAAAATTATTTCTTCTTTGCTTTTCTAGTGTCTAACCCAACTTCAATTGCTTCTCCTTTGCTCTGGCATTCATAATTTCCTTTTATAACGAAAACTAAATATATAAGGTCGCTTACATAGTTGTGTAGGTGACTGTGAATCTCCAAATATCCTCTAAATCATGACTTTATATGGTCACGGAAGCTTACATAGGCAATATACACAGTCGTATATATCAACATACATGGGTGTATAGCTTGATACGGGCATAAAAAACATCTTCAAAGCTTCACATTTTTACAAGGACTTACATGGTCCCTATACACGGCCATGTATAAATATACTTTTCATCTCTACTTTTTGCAACCATTTGCGATATGTTATTATGGTATTACCATTCATCTTACAAGTTTATTTGAAAGTCCGTGAGATATTAGTCAACTAAAAATATTATTACATTATGTCATCTATATGAAATTGACTTATCTCTTAAAATTTTTCACCAAAATCCTCGATAAAAGTTATAGCAGGATACATAATAGATAAACAACTTTTCCTTCTATATTTAGGAGCTCTTCTCAAACCTAATATATTCCAAAGACATTTGATTTGTTTGTTGGTTAAATTCCATAACAACCAAATAAGATTAGAAGTTTAATTATATATTTGGTTACTTCTAGTATTTTATTCAAAATAATAGTCCTCACTATTATTCTAAAAAGATTATTTTAATTTATGTAATAGGCTAGGATCCTATTCAAATTTAGTTGATCTTAAGTTTCCTTAAAAAAATCAACTAAACTTAAATTAGGTAGATAACATATGTATAAATCACATCTTATGTGACTTATGGATTTGTTAAATAATAACTCCTTGCCAAAATATATCTTATATGCTTTTCCTAAACCTATTTCTAAATTTTCATGATTATAAGTTGTTGATCCAAAGCAAAAAATTTAGTTAAGGAGGACATATTATTATAAAACGAAATATATTTGGTTAAAGCAAACTTGAGTTTGTTTAATAAGCCTAAGACTTCCCAGAACTCTAATTTATTCTTTTAACAATCAAAGACATCTTGTTTTAAGCATATATTCAATCTTTTAATGATAGATTTAAATTGTAAATGGTTTCACCAATTGCGCAAAATTACATCAATTGTATGGCAAGTGCGATACAGATGGCATGTATGTCACAGTCGTGGCCCTTGAAAATGAGGTTCTGTCAGATCATGGCCTATCAGCCACGATCGTGACGTATGAAATTAGCTTTTGGCATGATCATGCCCCCATTCAGTCACAATCGTGGCCCTATTCAGTCACAATCGTGGCCATGTCAAGGTTGCTTCTGTCACTATCGTGACAAGCTAGTCACGATTGTGACTTGCCTTCATACTTCCAATTCTTCTCTTTTCTTCAATTTCCTATTTCCATAGACTCAAACACACATCACAAACCTTTTGAAACATAAAATTAAGATCCAAATCATGCTCAAAACCATACAAACACTTAGAATATAAACAAAAACTAATAATAACATAATTCTAAGCCTATATACATGATAATCATCTAAGAAATACTCAAAAGCACACTTAAACATCTATCAAAACATAGTATAATTTACACCTAATTAGAAGTATATCAAGAGATTCGTTCGGAGCTTAATAATGGGGCCATTCAAATAAAAGAAGCAGATATATCATCATTCCATAGGAGAGCTGATGATCCTAATATAGTACAAGTGGATGAAGTATAAGCCAATCTTGTCATAGAAAGAGATGAAGACTATATTGAGGATGAATTATATGATAATGATGATACTTTGGCCAAATATAATAATGATGAAGAGTTGAATCATAATGTAATTAATGATGATGATTTTCAAGATCTTGACCACGATAATTGAAGGTATAAAAGTGTGGTTTACATTGTTTGAAATGTATTGTTGATGTTTAAGTTATGTTAATGCATAGAAAAGCTTGGTAATATTTGAAGATGATCTTTGGAGTAACAATATGAATGCCAAGATACTTAAAAGGAGGCTAATTCAGTTTGTACCTTGAAATTAAAGAGACTTCTTTTTAAAGTTTTGGTATCCAATAAATGCAAATAAGTTGCTCTTAGAACAAACAAGCTTCACAACTTCTGAAAATTTTATGAAGAGATAAGGATAACATTCACTAATTCCATATTGAACCTACAAAGCATTAAAAATTCATCTACAAAGGGGAGATTGAAGATCTTAAGTTTCTTGCCTAATCCATTTGCACCATTGAAGATTTAGGTAGACTCGCCATTGACTATCACTCCAAATAAGATGTTACATATTGTTCTAATAATTTGATGAATGTTATAAGGAGTTAAAAATTTTGGGTTTAAAGGTGACAAAATAACATAGCCTTATATAGGTCAAAACCCTATATACATCAAAACCTTAAAAGCTAAAATCCTAGAATGAAATAACAACCTAGATATATCTAACTATAACATTTAAAGATAATCAATCCCTATCTAAACACAAATATGGAATTTAAAATTTTAAATAAATACAAGTCCTAAAAGAATGGAGCATCTTTGAAATAACAAAACCTAACTGTTTACTTCTAAGTCCAATGCTGCTTACATTTTGTAATGACATATCTCTAACTTTTGGTTCTTGTTGATATTTGAGTTATGTTTATGCATATTATTGATGTTTGAGTTATAAATATCCAATATAATGACACCTGGTAGAAATAAAGGGAAGAAATTGGCAAGTATTGAAATTGTTCCTCCCCCACAATAATCTAACCAATCGAATCCTAGCCAACATCAACAATCGACTTCTCCACCAATGAACCCAATCAGCAATAACCTCCATCTGCCTCAACTAGTATTGGGGGATATACATGTTTATTATTCTTTAACACCTACAAATAGACTTATTTATGCTCAAATATACATTTACATGTTTAATGTGTATTTTCTTATCATTATTAATCTATTTTCAGGTTCCAATATCAACGTCAAAAAAAGAGTTAAAGGTATAACTAAAGGTTGTGAGTTGCAACAAATGAATGCTGCAATGAACAAAAAGTTGTCTGTACATATTAATACCTTACAAGGTCGTCCTGTAGACAAGATTCAATCAGCAAAATTGTCTAGTGAGTTGGGGGTAATTGCCAGAACTTTATTGCCTTTCCTTAAGCATGACAAGCAGTTAAAGGAAGACAACTTACTAGATAATGCTTTGGATAAAGTTTTGGTAAATTATCAATTTAGTTAATTATATGCAACATTGTTTTACTTATCTAAAGATTAATTTCACTTTTATTTTTTGTTCACAGATAAAGCTCAATATCTTCAATATCGACAACCCTGATGTTTCAAACTATGTGACTTCACTGTTGAAATAAAGGACCAAGGATCGTCGTTATCGACTACGTCAATACTACAAATCTTTTCATTTGGATGAGGAGGCAAGGAACACCGAATGGATGTCTCTAGAAAATTGGAGCAATTTGTGTGATTATTGGGCCACTGCCAATGTTAAGGTTTGTTTTCTTTCTCTTCATGTTTATTTCCATTAATCTTGTTACACAATTTAATGACTTTTTCTTTTCTTTATTTAGGAAAAGTGTGAGAAAGCCAAGGTTAATAGAGGAAAAATGAAAACTTCTCAGAACCAAGGCTCCAAATCATTTGTTGTCCTGCGAAATGGATATATAAGTTCTTTGCTTATAAGTTATAATTATATTCGTAAATATATTATTATTTATTGTGTTTTGTATTTTTTTCATAAAACATAGTCTGAACAAACTACATGGACAACAATGTGATAGGATCACACTTTACAAACTAACATACTATGAGGAAGGTGAAGGTTGAATGTCTGAAAAAATGCACAATAATTATGCAAGTATAAAATTTTGTTTAAATTTTAGGATTATTTATTTATGTAGTACCAACTAATAGTATTTGAATTGAATATTGATTTTTTTAAAAAAATTAGAATAAGAAGCAAGAGTTGTTTCAAACATCAATGTTTGATAGAAATAAGCTGATAGCGTGTCGTAACGCTAATCAAAATAAACTAGACCTACTACTATAGCAGTGGTGAGTCTAGGTCTATCTAAGAGAGTGTGTATGTAAAGTTATTGAAATGAAAATAATTGGTATTTAGGTTTAGGGGGTTTTGATTTTAAAAATAAGAAAATAAAATAAAGCTAAACTAACTAACAAAAGCAATTTAAAGAAAACATATAAAAAAATGATAAAAGCAGAGAATTTGGTAGGGACCCGATTCTTTAGTTCAATCTTGCTTACACCCTAATTAAACATATTTCATTGATTTGTTGTTCTCAAACATCTCCTAGTAACTATTAATCGTGGGTTACTAATTAACCCGAGTTTTTCCTTAGGTATTGTTTAATTAAGATACGATCGTTAATTAAACCTAAGTACTGAATAACCTAAGATATAATCTCTAGATTCAATTAGGTAGTAGCATTATGAATTAGGAAAATCGATTAATCAAGGCAATAACGACATACAATACGTTATTTAACCTAGGTTATATTATCCCTAATGATTACGAACAATTAATTGCTACAAACAAATTTCATCACAATAATTACAGATTATATTGAATATTCTAACAATAGGTTTGTAATAAAATGATCTAGTCAACGCATTAAAATAGTTTTTTTCACAATACCCAAACCCATACAATTTAAAGAGAGAAAGAAACAACAAATACAAAGGAGGAATGCTTAACTGGGTTGTCGGCGTCGATGTCGCCTCCAAACTGGTGTCTAGAAGCTACCCCTCCATAGGTCTCTCTAGGTTGAGAACTTTGCCTCTTCTCTTCATTAAAATCAAGAACTCCCCAAAAATGTTGCTCTGGCCCCCACTACCGAAACACCTCTGAAGATCGCCCCTCTTCGATCTTAAAACCTTATGTTCTATTCTTAAAACCCCATAAAACCTCCAAAAAAAAACTCGTTGCTTCTGCATTTTATCTTTTTACCACTATGCGTTTTTATTTCCTGCCCATGACAGCATTTCATCTCTCCCAGTAGCTGACGTTTTGCTCTCACTTTGTCCTCCTGTGCTGCGTTTTGGTCCATGGTGGTGCATCTGTGTTTCATTTTCTTGGCTGTGCGTTTTACTGCTCCTTTCCAATCAATGTTTGTGCATTTTATTCATGCTTTGGGCTGCTATGTTGTTCTTACTTATGCTGCCTCTTGGATTATTGTTTTGCTCTTACCAGTAGCCTTTTGCATTGTCGTTTTGGTCCAACGTTTCTTGGCTGGGCTGCTAGCGTTTTCTTTATATGGTGTTGTCATTTTGCTCCTTTTCCAGCTACTCCTTGGTTGTCTTCTTTTGGACTAAATTTGTTTTCTTCTTGTTCTTATTTTTCTCATTCTTTCTCCATAAAGACAAGTGAATATTAATCTTCAGGAAATGACCCAAATATCATGCTTTCGAGTCACTTTAACTTATTTTCTTCCGAATTGTGCCTAAAATCACATATGAGTCAAAGTGAGTATCTTAAGCAATTTCATGTCATTAATCATTAAATGTTATGAAGTAATTATACAATCAATTAAGCACATATCAATTTCCCCCACACTTATATTTTGGTCATCCTCGAGCAAAACAACAAAATTAAGCTCATCGACCCAAAAACATTTACTCAATTCCCATATATTCCAAGAATATATAATCATAAGCCAAGATGAATGACTTTCAAAAATCATAACAAGAACTCAACATTCCAAACTTTTACTCATGATCAATCAACATTCAATACCTTTAAAAATCAAGCAATCTAATGGTAGACATGGAAAATGTGTTTAAATAAGATATTTTTATGGGTACACTTAACACCATTCATGATTATGTTATTCCATAACTTTGTATATCATTTCATTTCTCCACCACTAAAGTTCACATGTAAAATTATGAATCAAAGGACTTTTCAAAGTTGTAATGTGGGCAAAGGTAAGGTTAGATGTATTTGGGTCAAGTAGTAAGAAAGTCATTAAAGCTAATGAAACAAAAGTAACACTCAATGAGATATCAAGTGCACGAGTTAACATTCATACAAAACTTTATGCTGTCAGCTATGAAGAATGCAACACTAATAGTTCACAACTCAAATTCAAGTTCTCATACACAAACTACATGAAACATATACCAATTCGAAGGGATCACTCATACCATTGATGGCAATACATTGAAACCACAAAAAGTGAACCTTCCAAGCCAACATCTACCTCATATCCAACATACTCAAATAACCTATTCAATACAACTTTAGGAGGAGGCATTAATCAAAAACAACTTTTCAACACATATGCACTTCCTCCTTGATACATTTATTTAAACTTTTTTTCTTTTTCTTTTGCTCTTTTTTATAGACATTAAAAGAAACTACATTAATAAGGGAATTTCATTGATATGACATAAAATAACATCCTAACCATTATAACCAGCCCACACATATGTTACCACCACACTTAGAATTTTGTACATCCACATTCTAAACAATCACAAATGTTCCACTAGCTTTATGGCTTAGGTAGGACATTTGGTTAAGTTTAAAGCATATAATGTGGTTTATCCAAAAAGAAAGGTATAAAGCTCAAAGGGGCTTATCAAGGAAAAAATCATGTTAATAGGGTAGGCTATTTGGCTAATGTAGCTTGTGAAGCAAAGAATCCCTAATCATCTCCATGTTAATGCATATGATAAAAATGTGGTCTCGAATAGTAAATCAAAGCAAAATCAGAATGTACAGGTCATGAAGGTCACACATTATCAAAAGACAAGAGACTGATATAGATGTGTCAGTTTATAAAGGCTCAAAATCTCAATAGCATTGTCTACCACTAGTTACTACTCTTTCAAAGATAATGCATATTGACTAATCACAAAAGTAAATGTATATGTTAAAGTTGTTATGAAATTCTCTAGTCAATTTACACTCTAATCATAACTATATAATCCTAGAAACAACAAAAAAATGAGAAATTGTTTGTTTGTTTATTTGTTTTATTCTATTTCTCATTTTGAATGAAAACTTAAAAACAAGTAAAAACAGACAAACTAAAAACACACATGCATATAAAAACTAAATGCAAAAATTTAAAGAAGATAAATTAACTTCCCTTAGGTTGCCTCCTAAGAAACGCCTTTGTTTAGTGTCGCTAGCTCGACTCAATACTTCTCCTTACATTACAAAATTATTATCTTCTGGTGGCACATGCGGTTCTTCCATGTGAGGTTCTTCTGAATAGGGCCTTAGTTGATAATCAATTCCATTCAACGTCTTCCCTATCCTCAGACTCTTAATCTCTACTAAGTCCATACACTCTGGATAGATCTCGAATGTCTCTTCACCTTTTTCTTCCTCATTTAATTCCTCTAACCTGATAGGTAAAAGTAAAGAGTCATTCTTAACAACAAAATGGAACTCAATATTTACCTTCGACATAAAAGATATAGCTTTTTCTGCCTTGAGCTCCTCCTTAACTTCTTCCACACAAGCAATTCCTTGAGTATTGCTCTCAAAATTCTCATGCTCCTCATCACTCTATAAAGTTTCTGCACTAACATCCATTAGGTTCTCCTCAGGTTAATATGGCTTCTCTTCTTCCATTTGTGATTCTAGGCAGTCGATTCTCACTACGATCTCACCCATTTAACTTGCCTCGTTTTGGAGTCTAAACTTTGTATCTTGATGGACTTGCATCAATTCCTGCTAGAACTACTACTGCAAATCATACTGAAATTACAAAGTATTAGCATTCATAATATTAATCAATTCTTCCAGAGACGTACTTGAATTTAGTTGACTCTCCACATTTTGGATGCTATACCTTATATAATGCCAAAATTGACATCCATCTTGCTGGAATTATTGTACACCCTGTTACATTTGCAAAGTATTAGCATTCACAATATTAATCGATTCTTCCAAAGATGTACCTGAGTTTTATTGGCTCTCCCAATTTTGGAAACTAGACCAAATTTCCTTTTATCCTGCTAGAATTGTTGGATATCCTGTTGGGTCTGTTATATACTCTCTTAAAATTGCTGAATATCCTGTTGAAATTGAAGATTGTTAGAATTACAAGTCTTGATATAGTCATCCAGAGGTGTACCTAAGTCGTAATAAGAAGCTTCTGGTCCGTACGAGAATTGTTGTGCATCTTGCATACTATTAAGGATGTAATTCTGATGGTTATCCCATCCATAACTAATATTAGGTTGATCGGTTCAAATTTGGTTATAAAATTGAGAATACAAGTTATAAAAGAAATTACTTCAGTCCATATAATTTTTTAACACAAGAAACACTAAACAAAAGTAAACAAATAATGAAATAAATGAAAAGAAATTAATTATAAAAAAATATGTACAAAACACTAATTAAAATCACAAACAAAAAGTAAAACACTGCACTCCCTAGCAATGATGCCAAAATTGATAGTGCGTCGTAACGTTAGTCAAAATAAACTAGACCTACTACTGTAGCAGTTGTGAGTCTAGGTCGATCCCATAGAGAGTGTGTGTAAAGTTATTGAAATGAAAATAATTGGTATTTAGGTTTAGGGGGTTTTGGTTTTAAAAATAAGAAAATAAAATAAAGCTAAACTAACTAACAAAAGCAAAAACATGCAATAAAATTAAAAGTGGGGAATTCGATAGGGATCCATTTATTTAGTTCAATCTTGACCTACACCCTAATTAAACATATTTCATTGATTTGTTGTTCTCAAACCTCTCTTAGCAACTATTAATCGTGGATTACTAATTAACCTGAGTTTTCCTTTAAGTATTGTTTAATTAAGATACGATCGTTAATTAAACCTAACTACAGAATAACCTAGGATACGATATCTAAATTCAATTGGGTAGTAGCATTACGAATTAGGAAAATCGATTAATCAAGGCAACAACCACATATGATGCATCATTTAACCTAGGTTACGTTATCCCTAATGATTACGAACCATTAGTTGCTACAAATGAATTTCAACATAATAATTACAAATTATATTGAATATTCTAGCAATGGGTTTGTAATAAAATGATCCAATGAACGCATTAAAATCATCTTTTCACAATACCCAAATCCATACAAATAGGATAACATAATCAATTTCTAAAGAGAGAAAGAAACAACAAATACAAAGAAGGAATGCGTAATCAAGTTATCGGTGTCGATGTCGTCTCCGAACTGATGTCGAGAAGCTACCCCTCCATAAGTCTCTCCAGGTTGAGAGCTTTGCCCCTTCTTTTCATTTAAATCAAGAGCTCCCCATAAAATTTTCTTTAGCCCCCACTACCAAAACACCTTTGAAGATTGCCCCTTTTCTATCTTAAAACCTTTTGTTCTGTTCTTAAAACCCCAAAAAACGTCCAAAAAAAACTCATTGCTTCTGGATTTTATCTTATTGCCAATGAGCGTTTTTATTTCTTACCCACGACAACGTTTTGTCTCTCCCAGCAGCTAGCGTTTTGCTCTCACTTTGTCCTCCTATGTTGCGTTTTGGTCCATGGTTATGTGTCTGCATTTCATTCTCTTGGCTGTGCATTTTGCTGCTCCTTGCCTATTAATGTCTACGATGCACGTCGTTTTATTAATGCTTTGGGATGTTGCATTGCTTCTTACTTATGCTGCCTCTTGCATTGTCGTTTTTCTCCTGCCAGTAGCCTCTTACATTGCTATTTTGGTCCAACATTTCTTAGCTGGGTTGCTGGCATTTCCTTTATGTGGTGTTGTCGTTTTGCTGCTTTTCCAGCTATTTCTTGGTTGTCTTCTTTTGGACTAAATTTGTTTTCTTCTTATTCTAATTTTTCTCATTCTTGCTCTATAAGGGCAAGTGAATATTAATCTTTGGGAAATGGCCCAAATATCGTGCTTTCAACTCACTTTAACTTATTTGCATCCGAATTGTGCTTAAAATCACATATGAGTCATGTTGGAGTTATGTAAATATAGTGCCCTGGAAAGCAAGTGTATTTACATGTGACTTTATCTTCTTCAGTTACAGTT
>JANKOD010044271.1:0-13465 GCA_026284645.1 Erythroxylum acuminatum | reverse complement strand
CTCGCCCTAAGAGAATTCTTGTGGCTCAATTCTCGCCCGAAGTAGAATACTATCTCTACTCTGATTGGGACCTATCAGTACAAATATCATCCATTTAGAAAATAGGATGAAAAAGTCCATGGTTTGCAGAAACATAAGATCACGTGATCAAATTTACAACAGCCTAAAGGCAAATTCCTCTAATGAGGTACTCAAAATCTCTGAAACTAGGTAAGAAGGGAATGTTTGAGGCAATACAATGAGGTTTTGATTAGACATACGTAACTAAACTCCCACTAAGAAAAAAGTCAACAGATTGCTCCATGTGGACTTCTTGAATATCATCATGGAAGCTTTCTTGATGCCTAATTAGTCGAAAGGCCGATCAAATAAAAAAGCAAAAGGGATAGCAAAGCGAAAGGCCAATCAACGAAGATAATGTTTGCAAAGGTCAAGAGGTGACATCACGCTGGAGAATAACATACATATCCCTTCTACGAGTATAGGAAGACAATTATTAGTCTTTGATGTTAAGAGAAGGACAATGTGATATGCTCAAAGAAGGTAATGCTTGCAAAAGTAAAGAAGCTTTTGAAGAATAACATAAATATCACTTCTTATTTTAGTATAGGAAGACAATTATTAGTTTTAAGAGTTTGGTACAACAGAGACCTAACAGATGGACAAAACAATCAAATAGGGGGCAGATCGTACAACCATGTATTAGAAAACAACATGACATAAGGATTTCGACCCTAGAATGAAAGGTATGCAATTGATTACATAATAAGCAAATAAAAATGTCATGATTCCAACAAAAAGAAGGAATATGTATACAAAGGAGAGTAGGAACTATTTTAGGTAAATGAAGATGATTATGCTTGATAACTCCCATTCTGTTGAGAGTCTGTGGGCAGGAATTTTAGTGTAGAATATCACAAGAAATAAGGAAATAGAAATAAGCCCAAATAAATAGTATAGCGCGTTGTTCATATATGGTACCAACCATCTATGCAGAATCTTGCACAACATCAAAGGATGGAGAGAAAGTCACCCATCAATTAAGAAAATGGCAGAAATAGGACTAAAGGAAAGCTAGCGACATATATATCAAAGAGTATATAGGAGAGGCCTTCCCTATGCCACTAATCTATGTGGTAGAACCGTCAATGTGAGTGACATTAAAAGGAGTACTAAAATTACAAAGAAAGGATAAAAGAAAAATGTGACCAATGATATGGTCAATAGGATCTAAATACAAATATCCAAAGACCAATAAAGATATTAATAGAGGTAAGAATAATATGGTTATTAACTGATTCCAAGACATGAATTGAAGAGACTTTAAAAGTTTAGAATACTATTAAGTAGATAGGCGATTGTGGGCGGAACCTCTTGACTCTATAGCAACGACATAACATCTTGAGGAGGATATTTATAAAGCACATGATACTCTCCCCAAACATGCCCAAAAGGACTACAATAAAAGTAAAGAACATTGTTGAGCCACTATGACTTCCACTACGACCACCACGACCCCCATTGTGACCCAAACCGTTATAAAAGTGAGCAACTTGTGGAATGAAGGTAAGAGTGTCATGTGGAAGAGTAGGAGCAGTGTTGGTATAATCAAAGGGAGGCCTTGTGAGTAGTAAGTGCCAACTGAGTCCCAAATGAAGTGGGAGGCAAAACACAAATCACATGAGCTTATGCCTCAATCATCGATGGAGCACTAAGTAGCTAGGCACTAACATCCAATACATGTGTGAAACTGAGATATCATGGTCGTATCGAAAAATTTAGCAAAGAATCAATACATGTCCATTTAGATAGTTTTCCATTTGAAACATTAGTGATCAGTGTGATTAGACGGTTCTCAATACCATAAGAAGGAAACAAAATAAGGATGGAAATATCACAGAAGGAATAGTTCGCGACAATTTGGCATTCCATCGTGACCATCGGAGTAGCAAAAAATTGTCCAATAGTGAAGATTATGGAAGATAGAAAAGATGTAACATTTGAGACTTTAGAAAAGATGTAACATTTGAGACTTTTTTAATTTTCTTTTAAATCCTAATTGAGCAAAATATCTATTGATCTAACATGACAATCAAAAGGAAGTAGCAACAAACAATGAAGCTTGTCACTAATCAATTAATAAGTGACAAAGGGGATAGTAGTAGCAACAAGCATCAAAGCTTGTCATGTCGGTGGTAGCCAACTAGTGAAGTAACTCTACAATTGTCATGTTATTTGGTAAAGCAATGAGGAAACTTGGCAAGTGACATAGGCAATAGCAACAACAAACAACAAAGGCAACAACCACTATCAAGGAGAACATTAGCTAGGACAAAAATAAATTCAATAAAAAGAAAGCTCATCAACATAAGATTAAAAAGATAAGTGATAAGAGGAGAAGTTCACAAGAAGAGAAGAGATAATACTCACCAAAAATTTATGGTCAAGGAAACAATGAGTCACAAATATACCCAAAGAAAGTAGCATGATTACATAAAAATAGGTCAAGTGAGTGGCTCGAAATTTCCTTGTCTGATACCATTTGTACTAAGTGAATGGATTTAATTAACATTAGTTCACTACAAATAACAATATTATACAAAAATACAACTCTACATCTCTAAAAAGTCTAAACTACCCTAATAGTTAACATAGACAATGGTCCAAGTTTACGCTACAAAGTTATTAAAAAATCCTATTTCTTTTGTATATGTGTTGAAAGATAGCTAAAAACACATTTTTAAAGATGAAGATTAGGAAATATTTACAAAAAACGCAAGGAACATACATGCCCACAAAGCTATTAAGAACTGAAACTTATAATATGAAATGTAGAAGACCTATTGACAAAAATGCTATATAGAGTATATGACCATCTGATTTCACATGTAAAGGTATAACTTCTTATCTAAGTGAAAGTTTTCACCTGAAGAAGACACTTTGTCCCATCTTCAAAGAGTGTAACTTTTAAAAGCAAACTGAAATGAGAAGCAAATACATGTTTTATGGACGAAAGGGCTATGAACTCTACCTATCTAATTTCCATGTTGACATTTTCAATCTAAGAACTATATACTCACTATCACTAAACAAAATCGTGCCCTCAGTAAAATCCCTTCCCTTCATAATGTAAGAGGAGAAGCAATCTTAAACAAAGTCAATGGATGTGTAACATGTGTATGTCAATTCAACATAAAAGGAGATAAAAATATCATAAGAAAACAAGGAATTTAAATCCTTCATCATACCTTGAAATAAGCTTGTTCACAGGCTTCATTAGTCTCAAACTCTGGCTCAACAAAAAAATATTAATAATAAGTGTGACAAGTAATAGGCATAATTAAAACATGTGAAAAATAGGAGATAAGTGCAAAGGTAACAAGATATCTTTCTACAATTCCATCATAATGCGACAGTAAAGATGTAGCTAGTTTACACATGATGAAACAAGGAATGCAAAAACGAGCAATGTAACAAATTATGAAACAAACATAAAATTGAAAGGAAAATTATAAGGGTTAGTGAACATTTATGTTTCCTTTCTCCATTCTCTATCAAGAGTACATATATTTTAGAAAGAACAATTATATAGGAGTACAGACATATAAAATAAGGAGTGGATGCATAAGTAGACAAGCTCCATTAGAAGCACATGTCTAAGAGGTAAGATCAACACACCTATAAATGCATAGCACAGGCTATCTCCAGTCTTGTAATCGCGAATGACTTCAGCCCTGTCATCATCTAATTATGTTAAAACAAATGTATTTCGAAAGACTTGATCACCGCCAACACAAAGAATCAACTAACATCCTAGAACAAAAGAAAAAAAAAAACAAATATAGGTAATGAATAGGTAACTACTCACGATATAACAGTACCAAACCGAGAGAAGATCGTATGCAAATCTTCATCCTGAATCAAGAGATTGAAATTTATATATATGGCTGAACAAATCTCATATCATAGTATGGATTGAAAATTGAAAATTGAAAACAAAATCAAAAACAGAAAACAAACGATGAAACCAAATAGGACCTTAGTTTATGTCCCCATATGAGAAAACAAAGACTTACTTCAGTAACTGGATTCAATTTGCAGACAAAAAGAACATTATCAGGAGGCTTTATTTCAGCATCAGGAATGTCCCCAATCTGTACAGAAGCAATGAAACAATTTTATGCACATATCAAGACCGTTTCCATAAATGGCATAAGTATTAAAATATTTTTAGAAATTATACTATCTGTTTCCATAAATGGCATAAGTACTAAATATTATAGAAATAATACTAAGTAAAAGGATTAGTTATGTGGTATAGATGCGCACACTTTCAAGAACTACAGCACTAGAATGAGCTTCCTTTGCTCGAAGAATTTCATCAAGTTCTGTTGGGCCCAATTGCTCATCCATAGGCACCCAATCATCTTCAAGCCGCACCTCATCATCAGCCTGGTTACCAAAAAATCAAATGATCATAATCATACATAAGATAGATAAAACTAGTAAACTACATGACAAACTAAACCATAACGAAAAATCAACACAAATCTAATATAAATTAATTAATGAAATACCACATATGTTTGTGTGTATTTGTGGGCTAACATCAAAGGATAAAAGAGATTAACCATTTAGGTCCCTAAATGAAACGTGGTACGGTATTCACGTTCATGAAGCCCAGACAATGCTTTTTTATTCCTAATAAATTCAAGAACTTATACATACCCAGGCAACTACTAACTAAATTTTTCATGTCCTCTCTTTTTCTGCTTCCTTTTAGTCTCAAAGCAAAGCATAGTAGACCTTGTGTGGTCTTTCGAGGTTACTAAGAGTACAAACAGCAATAATCACATTGCACATGGTAATACTACATATTGCAACCACAAAATAGAAACTTGGTTCCATTGGGTTAGCTAACTGTTCTCAGTACTATTCTTCTAGTTTAAGTAATGGTAAGTAATGAAAATATATTATATGAATAAGGTTATTCAACACATCTATTACTCATTGATCATCACCAAATGCTTCAAAGAAATTAAAAAAAAAGAGTAAATTAACTATTCATCCATTTGATAAAAACATCATAAAAATGAATGAAAAGATATTGCTTGAAACCTGAAAAATTATTGTCAATTACAAAGATGTACATCCAAATACACTTTGTGGACAAGATAGAACTTGATCAAAACAAAAACAGACTCAAACCATGCAGACTAAAAAATATAACTTTTATCTCCTGAAGCAGGTTTCAACATGATGTCTAATGAGAGTAACTAGATGCCAAAACAGAAGCTAAATCAAATACCAGTGACAATTCCAGTACTACAATGGCCCATTTAGATAAGGGAGTTGGTGTGATGTAAAGTGAAAATTGAGGGAAGTAGAGCAAAAATGCAAAGTAAAAATTAATTTAATTTTTATTAGGAAAAGAAAAGTATTTACATTAATTTATCCATGTTAGATTAGAGTTTCAGTTTATTAAGGAATGATAGAAGTATTTATTAAATAGGATTTTATCCTTATTTGGAAGTTTAGATGAAATGCTTATACCATTAGGACTTTTCTATATGTTGTAGATTAATTATATACAAGTTTTAGAAAAATAATTTTTTTTCAAATCCCAAAGATTTTGGGATCCTAGGAGATTGTTTCCTATTTTTCTCATATACTATGACATATATAACCATGTAACTCAAAAATCAATTGTAAGAACACAAATTATTTCCTCTTCAATTTTGTGTCATGGTATCAAAGCCCTGAGGTTTTTTTCTTGAGAATCTTCTATGAGCAACTTTCATTGCTATGTTTTTCTTGAGACTTAATTCTTTTGTTTTTTCATGTGCCCAATATGTATGCATCCAAAGTTACCATTCCCAAAAAAGATGAAACTTCGAATAAAGGAGTTTTTAATAGTAAGGAAATTGAAATTTGAGGAATTTATCAGGATCTCTTAAGCCTCTTGGAACTAGTTCTTTGGCTATCTTTTTGCATGAATCACTTACACAAGCACTAAGCCAACGCTTGGATAATTGACTCTAATGCCTCAAACCATACAACTTATTCTTCACAATTTTTTTCAAAACTATACCCCATACCTTAGTAATAGGAAGATTGTAGTGGTCAATGGTTAATTAGCTACTGTGCCAAAACTATCAGCCAACCGTTCGTCTATCCAAAAGCTTGCATATGGCCATAAATGTTATGCAATTTTTTTCTCTTATTGTGTTTTTTAGGACCAAGACTCAGGGAGGAGTGGAATCTTCATGAAAAATCATCAATAATTTGTTCATTGTCATTTCTTAGTACTTTAATAAAGATGTCATTCGGCTTTACCATTTACACTTTCTTCATTAATCTTTTAGACTTTCAAAACTCAAGTTTCCACATTTGTTCAAAGGAATTAGGTGTGTTAGTCTTTCATTGGGAATTGGCAAAATGCATTCACATATCCTTTCCTAGTCATCATCCTTTTCATTTGGTTCATAGGGATATCTAAGGTGCCTTTTCTATTCCTAATATTTTTGGGCCTCATTGGTTTGTCTTCTTGAATGATGATTCTATTTGGATTACATGGATTTTCTTAATCAAATATAAATCTAATGTTAGTCCTACCATTCTTAATTTTTATCCCATGATTCAAACCAACTTGGAGTTAAGATTAAAAGCTTTAGGTCGGACAATGCTAAAGATTATAATCAGATTTTGTCACCATACTTTCAAAAATAGGCAATTATTCATGACTACATGTTGACACACCTTTAAAAATGGGGTAGTTGAAGAGAAAAAAGGGCATTTACTTAATGTAACTCAACTCTACTCTTCAAAGGGAATGTTCCTACATCCTACTGTGGGAGGCAGTACTAACTACCACACATATGATAAATAACGTCTCCCACATGTGTAAGACAATAGAAATCCCATACAAACACTTAATACCTATTATCCCGACTTTAGAATCTCAACGGGCCTATTCCTAGAATATTTAGTTGTACTGCTTTTGTATATGTTGATAGTTGTTGATATTATAGAAATAACTAGCTGGTTCTCTAGATATAATTAGTTGATATTCTATAAATTAGTGGTTAAATTAAACAAATTTTATTTCTTAGAGAACCAATAAATTCTCCTTGATTCAAGGACGTGATTAGGGTTGTATTATACTATATATTTCCTGTACTATTCACAAAAAATCTGATGTAGACCAAATAGAAGTAGTATTAACTAGTAACTAATAATCACAAAATTAGGACATATGGCTGATATTAAGTTGCTGGAATATAAAATTTCCAGGCTGAATTTTGGCTAGGAATACAAAATTTTCAGATTTTGTATAGCTGGAATTTTAAGGTTCGAATGATGAAAACTTAGCTTAGGAGTTCAGGATTTGATGCATCAAATTGTCCTTTCTCTACCAAGATTATTACAACACCATTTACAATCAAAGAGTAATTGCATGATGAACCAAAACTCTAGTGTAAAGTTCCTTAGCCTTTTGCAAAAGGAAATCTTCTAGCTTAGGATTTGTTTTCTCATTGCATCGAGCAATAGAGTAGTTCCAATTGCTTAGAGAGAGTTGCTTAAAAATTTCTTTCAAAATTGCCAAAGTTTATATGAATCAATTCTAAGGTTCAACTCCTCCATGCATATCTAGAGCTACTCTTGTGCAACTACCACTTTTTTTTAGAAACTCCAAGGTCTAAGTGTTGACCCATTTATATTGGAGTGCATAAGGGGATAAGGGGAACTCTCAAATTTTGAATCTAGGTTTTTGAAGGTAGTTGATCCCTAAAACCAAATCTTTTGATCTTGGCTTAATCATGCGAGTGAGAATCCTTTTAATCTGAACTTGTTAATATTTATCATCCTCATCAAAATGTAAACCTTCCATTATCATTTATTGGAAGTATATCTCATGTTATGCCCAAATCAAGGCATGAGCTTCATGCATTTACAGTTCAGCTACTGAGATATGTAAATGATGTTTTTCCTCCCATTGTTTAGTCCACACATCATCAACTCTTCAAATTGATTACAACTTCCCTTTCCATGACTTCATGTTATATCTTACAATTGTCTAAATTTCAATTATCTCCATATACGTCAACATTATCTTCCAGTTCTCTATGAATTTGTTCTAGCATACATTATACTTCTAGACTGCTTAAATTGCTAACTCCATAATCGGTTACAACAATTGGTTAACAAACTGTGAAATAATTAGTTGTTGATGAATTTGTCTTTATAGAAAACTAGGCAATACTCCATCTTTAGATAATCTCCATCCGTATGCAAGTCATTGTTGCCTTAACAATTGTTAAATGATAAAGCAGTTGCACCTAAAAGTGTGACCAACCTACCTATCACAATTGTAATCGTGCATGTTGCGATGCCTCTCCAACCATTAACTTTCATACATTATTCTACTAACAATGGAAAGCATAATTGGGTGACTAGGTGCACAAAAACTATATCGATTATGCATTTTTATGCCTAAAGTATGTGGATAGCGAGCAATTGGTATAGTGTAATTGGCAATAGAAGAGTAAAAGATGACTAATCTTTTCAAGGGGCTAATGGAAAATAGACATGTCCACCTAAAGGAACTTATCATTATCAAGCTACTACCTATAAGACACACCATCACCAGATGAAAAGCTTTCAAGGAGAGTAAGCCATGTTTTGAAAACATTTATGTTAGCACCTTGAGTTGAAGATATCACAAAAAGTGGCCCACTAGCTAAAGCTAAAATAGAACTTATGTGTGCCCTAAAGTAGGCATAACAAGCTTACTAACAATATCCTTGAAGACAACCATTCAAATGTTATCTACATTCGACAAATCGCCATTAGTAATAAGAATGGTTCCAATGGAAATTGGTGTTTGCTCATGATAGACTGGGGTTAGCAAAGGGTGAGGATTTCTTAAAATAATTAGAAATGCAATGCCTTTGGCCTTCTTTATTTTTTTGAACTCATGATTCCAATTGAAGCAACACAGAACATCATTAGATCTTTATAAATCCCTATCACAATTGCATCATCACTATAACCACCGCTTGTAGAAGTATATCAATATATTACACTAGGAAAGCATAATAAGATCCATGAGCACTAAACTTTACTTATGAGAGTTGAAGAAAAGTAGCTTCTACTTTAGGTTGATTCTTCATTTGAGCAAAAAAGAACATCTTTGGCACTTTCAAAGACCCCCCTACAGGACAAACTTTAATATCCTCTATCTTCTCTTCATATTAATCATAAATTGGTTTTCTAGTTCTTCCTCAAGTTCAACTACATTCTCCCCCCATTGCAGGAAAGTAAAGAAACATGACCCTTTTATCCACAAGTGAAAGACATTATTGCCTTCCTTAATTATAAAGGAACTAGATACCATACTTTTGTCTACAACAATTCTTTCATCGTTAGTTACATTATTGATGATTTTATCAGTTGCAATAGCTTATCTTCAGCAATTCTTTCATCATTAGTTGCATTATTGATTATTTTACTAGTTGTAGTAGCCCTTCAACAATTTCTTTGGTTTGTTTAATAAGAACATTTAAGTTTCAACAATTTCTTTATTGTGTATGTTGCTATGGAACTCTCTTCCACCATCGATGTGGAATACCTATCAATTTAAGTTTTACAAACAACATTTTTTTTTTGATGTTCTAGCATAGGTTTCCATTTGAATTCACGTTAGTTGCCAAATCCAAGTAATCTTCCTTAACAAGTCCACCATAAAAATCACTTGCTTCAACCTTGACTTTCCTACTATTTAAGTCAAGGGTCAAGAGCAACTGCTTTTTAGTTCCACCTCATATCATTCTCTTAACATATCCAATTTCATAAAACCAATAGTACATATTCAACCTCAAGATTGTTTGAAATCTCAAGGGACTTGTGGTCACATTACAAATTCACCATACGCACTTCCACTAGTTCCAGGCATCATAAGGTTTGTACAACCAACTCCAAGTCTCCAATCATGCACTACATATCTTCCATCATCATTTGTCGGGATTGGTTTCCTATATCTAATTTCTACCATAATACAACATATTTTAAAGCTGAAATCCTTCAAAGCATGTAGGATCCTTCATTGTGATATCACTAATCAAGCTATAAATGTTGGTAGTTTTCATGCTCATAAATTGTGCTTTCAAGAGCTAGATATACCACACAACCATTTAGTTTTTAATGCTTCATAATTTCTATTAAAGTGCCCATACAAAAATGATTATTACCTCATCCTTCGGTCTCCCTTCTGGAGAAGATTCTGGAATCAATTCTGTTAATTGAGATGGATCTTCAAAAGGATCATCAAGTATATAGGTGTGCTTGATCCTGTCAGTTACACAATTTTTAATTTTCTTTTCGTTTTACCAAAATCATGGAACTAATCAACCACAACACAAATATGAACAATCGGATTAGTGAACCTGATATTTTTATATGGCCGATTCTTGTCATCCACATAAGCTTCATTAATCCTAGTCAATGTCTCATGCCCTTCAGCTACCTCTGCAAAGACCTTTAAAGTAAAAGATTTAGTAACACTGAAAGTTATAAGGAAACCAAAGAGACACGTCATTTTGTTTATGAAAAGGGACCAAAGGAAGATTTCTTAAAGTTGTCTATCAAAGGTATGTTTCCCTTTGTCACTAAATGACCCCATGTCCTCTGCTACAAATAACCATAACTGACATGCAACAAAATGGAGACCCTAAATAACATAACAAGAAAGTGTAAACTTACACAAAAAACCATTGTTTTGGCCATCTCATCACAACATATATTGCCGTTTAGAAAACAAAGTAGACTGATATATACTGATCTGGAATACCAATCAATTAGGTGTCTCACAAACATTGACCAAGCTCCTCCCCCACAAACAAAACACCAAAAGATCAACTATCACATTGACATACAACTTTATGAGTGGTTTTCATTTATCTTCAACAAGTGATATGAGAAGTCAAACACAATGAAATTCAAACTAAAAAACTAATGAGCCGGCTACATTCTTTAAATTGTAGCAAATATTGTACAATTTAAGGCCACAGAAGAATTTGTCATAAGTTAAAACACATCATATGGTAAAAGCCATAAACCAGCGTCAATCCTATCCTACGAGGTAGCATGACATTGCATGTCCAAAGGATTCATGTAATGTGCCTAGCATTCTACAAATTCTAGATTAATATTCTAACTCTTCAAGATGGATTTTTTTTTAGAAACCTATTAACGCACATCAAGAAAGAGAGAGAGAGAAAAGGACATTGTTAATTGGGTAATTAGGTTCAACAACTTACTGTGTGCTTCCCATCAAGATAGTCCAGATCATCACGCAGTGTTATGTAAAACTACAAAAAGTTTAGAGAGAAATAAGATATTAAAATAATAATTATAATGTTCCAAATTGAAAGAAAATGTCTGAAAATCAAAAAGAGACAAATTCATAACGGGTCAGAAAACTATAACCCACCTGAGAAGCATTCAGATTCTCTCCAGCGCTTGCCATTGCAACAGTCCCTACCTTAGAATGTTTTAGATCAAGATGGATTTCATCACTAAAAAAGCGAGCCTGATCACCGTATAGAAATCTGATGAAAGGGCATAGTATTAATTAATATCTTTGTATATGGGTGCCACCAAGCATTCATATATCCAAGACCTTTGTACAAACATAAGCATCATCCAGAAGGATGAACAATTGTAAGCAGAAATTAGTGGAATTCAGAAAATACGGCATAACACAACCACCCACTTGTAAACTGAATCCCCACCAGCTCCGGTACCAGTTGGATCACCTGTCTGTGCAGTAAAATCCTTCTGAACGGCGTGAAAGAGGCAACCATTGTAGTACTTAATCCTACATTAATACAAGAACGTGTAAAGAATAAAATGAAGCAAGGGAATGAAATTAACACGCTCGTAGTCACTAGAAATGTTGAGGGGGAAAAAATTTCCAAGATTGAGGTTTTAATGTGTCCGGTTACGCAAAAGAAAATTAAACAAAACCAAACTATAAAAAAGGGACAGAACCTAAGGAAACCGTTGGTCACCAAATACAAGTAATGCAAAAGGTTAATTATGTTGAGTATATACTTCCCTTAAAATCCAAACCCAAGTATCTCAGGAAACTGAATCAAATCCACCAAACCAAAATATATGTATGTATTTGAAAACAGGAGTTACTTACTTGCAAAGCTTCAAGAAGTTTTTGGAGGTTAAAGGGCACTTGTCAGTGTACAAATCAACAACTAGGTCCCCTAAGCTAGTGACTATGAGCACTGACATCTTGTTTTGGCGACTGCAAAAATAACAAATAATAGGCTCCTACGTTAGACAGTCAAAGAAAAAGAAAAACAAAACAGGAAGTGGGCATGTTTCTAGAATTTGGGAAAACACGATGGTTAATAAAAGGGCTGTATGGGTCGAACGGATCAGGATTGGGCAAGAGCCGGCCCGGCAAGCTACTGCTGTGATCGGAGCCTGAACTGGCGATGCATCTGTTTTGACGAGGTGAGCTCGGGAAGCTACTTGTGGGGGCTTTGTTATGGGGTTTCTTAATTGGGGTCGCTAACCTTCAAAATTTGTGTTTCTAGGTTTTTCAACTTTAAAGAAGCACATGAATTATCTAAAACCAAGGATGAGATTAAAAGAGAAACAAGAAGCTGAGGAACTGTTGAGGCAAAATATCAACAGAGGGTAATATTCTGACAATCGAGAGAAAGATACATGCGTGAGAAGAAGACAAGGGTTGCTAAGACGAAGTGGTCAAGCCATCGGTGACTCTCCAGCCACCCGTTGAAATGTGCGGTAGTACATCAGCGGACAAACCCATTTGCCCTCCTGCAATCCCATTCACAATTGGCCTTATGACAGCAGAAGCACATACAGCTAGTCGCCGAAAGTGAAGTATGTATGCGAGAGGATAAGGAAGCTGGGCAGAGCGACTCAAGCCACGAGAGGCAATGGATGAAGGATGGGTTCACGGAGAAAAACCCTAGAAAAAGGGGGAAAATTCGAGAAGACTCATGCCACTAAGGCATACGAGAAACTTTATGCTTCAAAGAGAGTAGTTTAACTCAATTGTCACTACCTTTATTCTAGTTACTTAAAACCAGTGTTGTGTTTATTATTATTAATTTATCATATCCAACGAGGAATAAATGAGATTAAAAAAAACATATATTTTAAAGATAAAAATCTTGGTTGTTGGTGGATATGAAAAAAAAGGGTACGGGTATGGAATGAAAAATTGAGTTTAGTAAGGGACTATGATTATAGAGTTATTATTTTAATTACCCATTTTTGAGTAATATCCCATTCCTCTCCTAATATAGAGGAATGAGTATCATTATTATGTAAGAGTATGCTTATTACAATTAATTAAAATATAATTATTAATTAATTAAAATATTGTAATTAATTAATTAATTGCAATATAATTAAT
>JANKOD010044194.1:0-13478 GCA_026284645.1 Erythroxylum acuminatum | reverse complement strand
CAGACTCATGCGATTTGCACATTCCCACTTCTCATATGCAGCTATCTGATCAGCGGTACCGATGTTGGTCAGAGCTGGAGGATGTTCAAATCTAAATGCAAAGTCTAGATCCATGCAGCCAAGCACAATCATTACGTGCTCCTTTCATTTATTGAAGTTTGTGCCATTAAGCACGAGAATATTATTCATGTTGGCAGAAATTGATGACACTTTAAGAAAGAAAACAAAATAAAATGCTCACAATTAGTTAAGAAGTCAAAGTAGAAAATTTTATAAAGGGGGCAATTACAAGATACCTAGCACAACATTATTATTCAGTCTTTGGAAAAAAAATAATAATTTATAAGTGGTACTCTTGGTCATAGTAAAAGTATTGAAACTAAAACGGCCTAACAATGTGCCTTTCTTTGGACCGACGCATTGTCAGCATGTTATGCCAAATGCTTCACATAATTTAATACTACCCATCGTGCCAAAATAACCTTCCTTTGGGTCGATTATCTCGCAGTGATGTTGTAAAAACTTACTTACTATCTGGCCAAAATAACCTTCTTTTGGGCCGATTATTTCGCATAGATATGTAATTAAATTACCAGTCATTTAACCAAAATAATCTTCCTTTGGGCCGATTATTCCGCATAGATGAAACATGCATTGTCATTCTAAATTAATAAATTTTACCCAATAGAAGTTACTTTGGCAACATATTAGTTCAATCTATTTAATTCAAAATGATAAGCACTTAAGTTTAGATAAAATTTAGGTAATTTAACTATGATAAAATGGACAATTAATGAACCCCAAATTTTGACTTTAATTAAATATTACGGAATTATAACCTTAGCCCGTAATAGCATTTAAATTAAGTCCCAATGACTTAACCCAAATTTATAGAGCCATCACGGCTCCCAAACATAATATATATATATTCTGAGCTAAAATTAGGGGTTGTACAGCTAGCTTGGCCGGTTGGGTGCAAGGCTTTTCTCGCTTTTGTCATGGGGTCGAATCCCACAGGCTACATGTATTGTCTTCCAATTGTAAAAATAGGTGAGTACTAAATAAATGTTAAGGACTAAGGAAGTCTCAACCCCACAGATGACGTTTTTACTAAATAACTGGTAAGAAAGTCTATCAGACTTGAAAAATACATTAAAAAAAAACAACCAACGGTGCAAGCGTCTGTGTGACGAAACGGTGCAATTGTGAAACACGAATGCAGAACGGTCAGAGTTATCCCTAACCTCTGCCGGGTCATAGACTCAATTTGGAGGACATGAATCTAAAAAAACGGGTCTTTAAAAGTTGAAAAACAGATTTTAAGGATTATCAGTGATATTTCATCACTTTTGAGGCAAAAACATCGTTTCTAAACTAAATGAAACAATCGTTCGAAAATAACATTTACTTGTTTTCTAATTCATCGCAGATTAAGATAATCGACAGATCAAAAATTTTTTACCTAAAAGGTTCTATCTTGGCCGATTACAACGAAGAAAATAATAAATAACAACTCAAACTAAATGAAATCTCAAATGATATATCTGTTATGTCGAACGGAGTCAAAAATGAAACTAAATATTATGTTGAAACAATCTACGTAAAATTGATACTACTTGTTAGAAATCAAACCTTATGATTATTATTCAGATTTTCAAATAAACCAAAATCATACGCAGATCGAATAAACAATGATATATGTACAAATAAGAACACTAACCTTGATCTATTGTATAGCAGAAGCGTAAACAGTAAAATTTGATGAATTTGTGTTCTTCGAAGTCAAGATCTAAAACCGAATGAATTCTCCTTATGGAACAGAGAAAGCTAACAAAATCTTTTCAGAGAAAATGTCAAGAGTACGATCTGTTTTGACTTACAGGTCATTGTGGGCCTATTAATCACACTGGCTTGTAATGAGCTTCTACACATAAGACCCATACTAATAATTAATTAATATTTCCGTAGGCCCAATTGATTTACTATATTTAGATTACATTTTATTAGGCCTATAATCAAGATAGAAATCTAAGTACATATATTTATACACGTGGCTTATAAAATTCTAACAAGTAACTATATGTACTTTGAATGTGTATTTTGAACCCTTGCATTCCTCAACATATCTTATATTTGGGTTTCCTTTAATATAATAAACT
Source organism: Erythroxylum acuminatum (assembly GCA_026284645.1). Lineage (NCBI taxonomy): Eukaryota > Viridiplantae > Streptophyta > Magnoliopsida > Malpighiales > Erythroxylaceae > Erythroxylum > Erythroxylum acuminatum. The sequence goes on along the minus strand of JANKOD010044194.1, from coordinate 11,319 downwards.
TTATGCTATGGAAAAGATATGCCTTATTTTCTTATTATACTTTCTTTTGATTTCCTTTCTGTGGTTATTTCTGCATATTAGTCTTTTATGTTCTTAGTAAAGGACCAAGGGGAAGTTTATTGTCTTCTGCTTCCTTTCAAAGTTTTTTCAAGCAACCTTTGTTCTTACGTTTTTATGTTTGTTCACTCCTTTTTCTTAATTTGTAATTTTGCTTTGTTTTCGCTAGGCATGGTAATAGATTGGGCTAGGTCAAAGATGTCTCCAACTCAAATTGGCTTAACTTTGAAAATATGTGACCTAAGCTTAGCTTGAGCTCATCCTGAATCCCGGATGGGTTCGCATCACACAACCTAAGCTTAGGCTTAAGCCAAACAATCCACGTAAAACGATGTTCTAAGTAAAATTTTCAAATCAACATATTTTTAATCTTAATTTTTTTCATAGAATGATCGATCCATGCAAACTTTTTAGGTCACGTTGAGTTTTAAACTGGATACTCACGGTCAAGCCTAACATAAAGTTCAATCAAATCAAGCCTCACCAATTGATTTCAAGCCGAGTTTGATCCTTATTGCATCCCTAGTTTTATGTCTTGTTAATTTTTAATATGATGTGATGTTAACAGACCATATGAAAACCACGTATCTAATGGATTTATTGACTTGGCAGGCCACGACGGAACCAATAAGTGTGAGTTAACGATGAATTATTTTTTTCAAAAAATTAAAAGTTTAAATATTTTATCTTCACTTATAAAATTTTAAACATTTGAAAAATTAAGTAAAATCATAATTTTGTAATTTACCCTTAAAACACCAAAAAAAATAAAACCGTAAAATCCCTTTTATGAATTAATTATCTTCTATCTTTAAAATCATGATCTTAAGAAACCAAAAATATGAAACCCTAAAATCCCTTTTATGAGCTATCTTCTATCCCTAAAATAATGTGTAGTCACTCAAATACATCACCCACACAGAAGCTGTGAAACCCTAAATTCCCTTTTTTAAGTCTTTCTCCCCTACTCAAAGCCACCACCCACTAGCATGAGCAATTTCGCATGCCTAACTTCTCCGACCAAATCATCTAGCATCTATCTCTCCTAATATGGCCACCAGTGCCTCCCAAGTATCCTAACTCGACTCCTCAAAATTAGTAACTCAATTTAATAGTTGATAACCCTATTATATTATTAAGAAGCATAATGTTGAATTTAAATGTTTCCTTTGGTGAGATTAAGTTTTAGGCCCTTTTAACTTTCTATATGAGGTATAGTTATTAGGTCGTATATACTTAATTTGATGTATCATAAAATAATAATTGGGTTCACGGAACCTAGGTTTCTATGTGCCAACACTAAAATTAAATAGGGCAGATGAAAAATTGTTGCGAGAGACATTAAAAAACGTGAAGGACAATATCATCCTTTACAAGATTAGTTATATAGAATAGTTCATATCAACTTAATTTATTATTTTGTAAAACCTTGAACCTTTCCTTTCATTGAATATAAATTTTTACTTTTGGTGAATAGTGAATTTGGGTTAATAGTGATTTTTAGGGAAACCAACCCCAAAATATTGAAAATTTTCTTGAATAGGTATTAGAGTCTAATGATCGTAAAATGGATCGAAAGTAAGTCTGATCAGATGGATTTCAAGAGTTCCAAAGTTTAGGGCTAAAATGCCATTTTTGAAAAATAATGGGTATTGATGATTTTAAACCTATTCAAAAAAAATTTAAGGCATCCTATCAATAAGTATTAACCCTAATTATAGTATTTCATGGTCAATTTGATAATAAGACGGTTATGAAATATTTTCAAATTTTAATTCAGTTAGTTGATGAATTAAACTCATTAAGGGCAATTTTGTCTTTTTACATAAAATTAGTGGATTAATGAGTCATTAGAGATGACCAATGAGAAAATGACATGTTTGTGATGAGTCATTAGAGATAACCAATGAGAAAGTGACATGTGTAAAGCATTAAAGGAGTATAAAAAGTAAAACTTAAGACAAATTGCTTCATTTTTTTAATATAACAATGAGACCAAAAAAGCAAAAGAAGAAAAGAAGAGAACCGAGGGAGAACATTGGCCAAGGAAAGAGAAAGAAGGGGCAGACGGTTTTTCATGGTTTTGAGTTGGATTTGGAGAGATCTTGATCAAGTATAGATGCTCGTTGAATACCCAAAAGATTGAAGGAAAAAGTGGTAAGTTTTCTCAGCTTAAATTTCTAATTTTTCTTAGGTTTTTGAGTTTGAAATCAATGATGATTTTTGACTTGTTATGGAGTAGATAATGAGATTAGAAGCATTTAAGGGTTGAAATTAAGAAAGTAACTCAAGATGTAAGTCGGCCATGGCTAGGGTTCTTTAATGTGAAATGATCCAAATTTGATTTTGATGTTTTATGATATTCACAGCATGGTTTTGATGCTAATGAAGTAAAAAAATGAAAAAGAGTTGATTTGGAATTGGATTGGAAAATTTTAATGTAAAATAAGTTAAGTTTATCCTTAAGGGCATTTTTGGTATAAAAGTATGGTTATGATGTAATGACCATGTGAATGTGGTTAAGGATGGTCGTTAAGTATATTTATGGCATTGGAATTATTAAATGAAGTATTATGTTATTATTTGGAAAAAAATTTGTACATGGAATGTATGTGATAAGAGTGAAGTTGAAACAGTTTATGATGTGTTTGGATGATGTTTGACATGGATCTTAGGTGAATTGTGTTGAAAAATTGGAAAGAAAATGAAATGATTATATATATATATGGTGAGGACAATTCGGCCTTAAGAGGAAATATAGTTAATGGTGTTAGCTACTGAAGTTTGATTATGGTTATAGTGAATTAATTGGCCGAGATAGTGTTTTGAAGAAATTGATAAGATAAAATGGGTAAAAGATGGTATTTAAGTGATTTTCGAAGTTAGATTTTGAAACAGAGAATAATAGGTTAGCTTGTGAAAGTAAGTAGAAATACGATTAGCTTATGTGTTACGTGATTAAATATTAATATCGAACTTGGTTAAACCTAATATATAGTTTTAATGCCTTATTTTCGAATTTGAAAATAAATTCCTAAGTGAAATGCAATTTGTATAGGTAAAGGAGAGGCACAGAACGTGTGAGTGTGCTTGGTGATAAGTTTGCAAAATAGTGAGTGTATTTTAATTATTTTATATGAATAAATTATTTCCAAAAGAATTATTTCTCTGACGAAGCATGGACAACCAAATGCACTCTTTATCAAAACAGCCTTTCTAGCTACCGTTTATTCCTTGTGGAAAGAAAGGAATAGAAGACTTTATACGGGGGTTAGAGAAGATAAATGTCGAGTTGTTGATAGAAGCATAAGTTGGATTAGAGCGGTGATCTTGTGAAAAGTATGGGGCACCACCTCATCCTTGAAATCAAAAGGAAATGGCATCTATAAGCTGAACTGAATCTTTCGATTTACTATTAACTTCCTCACTTATTTTGTAATTGCGTTTAAAGCTTAAGATAGCCTTTTAATAGACACCATTGTAATGTTGTAATAGTTTTACGATTGTTAATACCAATTCATTAAATTAAAAATAAAGAAATTTGATATGTAGTTGATATATGGCCAATTAATACCTGTCAAATTTAATGTTAAAAATAAAAAATGTGAAACCCTAAATTCCTTTTATGAGTGATCTTTTATCCCTAAAATTATCTCCCTCTCTTACTCAAAGTCACCATTTCATGCCCACCAGTCCACTAACATGAGAAAAGCTGCTACCACCACCCACCAATGTCTCTCACAACAACATCACTAACATCTTCCACCAAGACCACCAACGTCTTCGTCTCCTACCAATACCACCAGCATCTCCTACGTATCCCAACGGGACTCTTCAAAATACCTTATTTTTGTATCCTACATCACTTAATTCAATGATGTACTTTTTCTTGTGAAGTAGTGTTACCGCTTAAAGAAGTCCTGCACCATTTAATCACGGTGCACAAATGACTTAGTCTTAATTGCCTCTTATGCTTTTAGGCTTAAGCGTCTTTTGTTTCTTTTATGCTTATCATTTACATTTCAAAAAGGAAAGAACTATTAATCATTAATGTAATAATGAGGTGGTTTTATAGCCACAATGATAATTAATATACATAAATCAACATTAGAATGTAAATTTTGATTTTTTTTCTACACCTGAAAAAAGCAAGTTATACGAAATATCTAAATATTCTTAAGCACTTATATCTGAAGTCTATGGGAGCTTTTAAACCCTTGACCTATTATATTAAGGAAGCCATTTGCTTTAGGAGGATGATCACCTAATTCATGTTTAGTTGGAAATTTTATTCTTTATTGTCCCCTTACAATATTGGTGAACTCCACATTGGTATATCTAAAAATTATATAAAAATTTTCTTGTTAACTTATTTGTGCAGCTCTTGTCTTATGTATTATTTGTGATATTTCTAAATGCATATCAAATGTGAACGCCCAGTTATGGCAGAATATATTATGGTAAATGTTAAGCTAGATTCACTCTTAACACTATTGTTTACATAAACGAAATTGGTCCACTTTTTTTTGTCTCATCTAAGTTACAACTTGAGATAAGAAATGTTGGAAGCTAACTAAAAATGACAGGACCCTCTTCTAAAATGACTAGGCTGCCTATCCGACACCTGACGATAGCCCTCCAGTCGATATCTGATCCAACAGAAAAGTTCCCATGGAGCTAAACCTATTGCCCTTTTTATCGAAAAGCTTTCACTTAACATTCATAAATATAAAAGAGTGGAGTTTTTTTAGTGTCATTTTATTAAAAGTTTTTGCAGCACAATGACTATATTTTGACATCCTCAAAATATTCAAAATCCCTGTAAAAGTTCAAAACACTTTTATAATCACACCAATTTCTCAACTACAAATTTTGGACATCAAGTTCTCGCACAAGCAACCTCAAACGGTTAAACCAAATGATTTTGAAAAAGCTAAAACATGTTCATGCATTTAATTTAAAAGCATTTATATACATGTGTTTTATACACAAATGTACATTCCAAAACATATTCAAAGATATCCAATAGTTCCCAAAAGTATTTAGAAGGACAAAAAGTCCTACACAACAGCACGTGACGAAGTTGACTACTCGTGAGGTGGAGTCTCTACTACTGAAGCCCCTAAGTGTAAACCTGGGAGGTTTTATTTTGAAAACAAAAAGTAGAGCGTGAGCTAAACGAGCCTGGTGAGTGTTAAATCTTTTGTACAAACCATATTTAACAATTTAAACCTCTTTGAAACAAATTAGTTTCATTTCTTATGATACAATACCAATATAAAACATTTATGCTTTCTGAAATCAATTTTCTCAAGTTACTTTAAAAGTAAATTGTGGCGGATCATTATTGTCATGAATTTTCTTACATAACATAGCCCACCGCAAACTTCTTTACCATATGGTGCCTTTAGGCATAAAGTCACGGAGCTGGTTCTGCATCGCTTACCCGTAACTGAATAACCATTAGTTACGGAGCTGGTTCTACATTGTTTACCCAAACTAGGTTAACCGCTATACATTGGTAGTTAAGGAGGTAGTTTTATATCGCTTACCCGCAACTGATTAACCACTAGTTACGGAGTTAGTTCTACATCGCTTACCCGCACTAGGTTAACCGCTATACACCAGTATAATAACATGTATAAAACTTAATGGTGTGCCATAGGCTAAAACTCATTTCCTTTTTATCAACCAATAACATAATTTCAATGTAACTTCAAATCATATGAAATTCAACTTTCAAACTTCAATTCATATATTGCTAAAACATAAACTTATACCAGCAATATTCACTTGTAATGTATCATTCACATAAAATTCATAATCAAATAATTTAAAATCACATATCATCAAATAATTCTATTCAAAATGTACTCCCAGTCCTAAGATGGAATCAATAAATTTAATAGTTATTGAGTGTGTTCCCATACCACTTTGTAGTAGTTGAAAGTAAAACATAAATGGTTTCGATTTTTCTCGAGTTCTCGACATAGTTCACATATAGAGTCATGATGCCTGTACCATTTGTTTTTTGTTACTAATATGTTTTTTATCACTAGCCATATGATGATAGAAGCTTTCAAGCTAAGGGAATTTTTCCAGAGGAGAGAATGTCAGGATACTTCCGGAGAGCCACGGTTCAATAGTGAATGACAAGAATCATTCAAGAAGCGTCCTGTTGTATTAGGTGTCCACATGAATATATCTTCTCTATTTGTATCATTGACGGCTAAAAGGTGATCAACTAAAGCCTGGAAGCCTAACAAATTGCAAGACCAGGCACCATTAGAGGCAATAGCTGAGGTTTTAGAGTAGATTGGGATATGCATTCTTAATTGTCGAAGATCATTTTAAAGAATAAATGGACTAATGTTAGTCCAATTATCATACGACAACAAAGGGTTTTCCCCATCCCCGATCTTGTGCTTGATGAAAGGATAAATGAAGCTTTCAAATGGCAATAGTTGACTGAAAATCCAAGAATGTTAAGTAAAAGGTAAAATCTACTAGAAACTCGCATTCTAAAGATGAATTCCATGCACCCAAATAATCCATAATGCCCCTCTATCTATAAATAATCTCCATCTTTGTTTATATAACAACACCTTTTATGTATTAGAAACTGATATAATGCCCAAGCCCCTTAGTTTCTTTAGTAGTGTAACCTCGCTCCATTTAACCTTTGCCTTCTTAGCATTTTCAGTGTTGCTTGACCAAAGAAAAGCTTTCAAGATCTTGTCTATCTCCTTCGTAACCCTTTTAGGCAAGATTATATGAGTAGACCAGCGTAAATGCATGCTATTTAGGATATATAGTCAAAGTTAATTTGGTTACATATGACAGATGGCGATTTTTCCAAGAGTTAATCTTACCATTAAACTTTTCAAGTAGGGGAATACAATCAAAGAATTTAGGCTTTAAGAAAGTTATATGAACTCCTTAGTATTTGAAAGAAGGTGGGTGTAAGCTCATACCTATCATGTTACCGAGCTCCTCCTTGTTATGCACATCTGATGACATATATAAGTGACTTGTATCAAAATTTATTCTTAAGCTAGACCATTTAGAAAAGGTTTTCAAAGTCTAAAGCAGTAAGTTAACAAAACTGGCTCCAGCGCCACTAAGGAGCACCAAGTCATCAGTAAATAATAGGTGAGTATGCCTGGTTTCTGCACATCTGTGATGAAAAGTGAAGATGCCATTAGAACCAATAAGCTTGTTTAATAATCTGGACAAGCCTTCCATAGCAATTGTAAAGAGGTAGGGGGATAAAGGGTCCCTCTACCTAATGCCTCTTGCATTTCAAAAGGGAGTGGAGGGTGTGTCATTAATAAGAACACCCAGGGAAGCAGTAGAGATGCAAGTCATAATCCATTTGACAAATCATTCAGGAATTCCCAAAGATTCTAAACAAACTTGGATGAAGCTCCAGTTGAGAGTGTCAAAGGCTTTAAAGAAATCAATTTTGATTAACCAGCCATTGATTTTTTTCATCGAAGCATATTCTTTGATCAGCTCTTGTAGAAGTATTATATTGTCTTCAATGTTTCTCCCCGAGATGAAAGCACTTTGTGAGACATAGATAGCTTCCTTAAGCACCTTTTTAAATCAATCAGTAAGTAATTTAGTGAGAACTTTATAGAGTGTGTTGCCTCAAGAAATCAAATGAAAATCTGACATATGCAGGGGTTGTTTCTTCTTAGGCACTAAGGAAATATAAGCGTGGTTTACCTCTTGAAGCAGCTTAGAGGATGAGAAAAATTCTAGGACAACTTCCGTAAATAATCTCCTCGTAATCTCCCAAGTCTATTAGAAGAAACCAGTAGAAAACTTGTTGGGTCTTAAGGCTTTGGTAGGATGCATGTTGAAAATCACATGTTTTATCTCCTACTTAGTAAAAGGAGAAACCAACTAAAACTTGATGTCCTGATCTAGCGAGCTAGTTAGGAGTTGCTTCATGTTGCAAGAGGGCTCTTCAATGACGTTGTTTGAGATCAGAGTGGTGATAAGAGTTATGTCTGCGAACTAACTTAATAGTAGCTTTAACCTTTCTCAATTTTTGCATTAGCTGATATGTTTTATAACCATTGATATCCAGCAGCTAACAGCTGAAAACAAGATTCATAAAGCCCTCCATTTATGAGATACCATTAAAATATCAAAAAGGAGCTCTAATCTTTGTGATTTGAGCAATTCCTTGGATAATCACATAAGAGTGGTCTAAGAGGAGAGTTTCACCAAAATATACGTGAGAATGCTCGAATTGAGCTGTCCAGTTGGGGTTTATCAAAGTTCTGTCAAGATTCTTCCTTATAAACATACCCCCCACTTGTTTATTGAACCAAGTGAAGAACCTATTAGATGAGGAGAGGTCCATCAGGTCCACATTGTTAAATAGATAATTGAGCTCTTTAGTGTCACCTATAGAGAATTTCCCCCTTTCATTTCTGTCGAGCTTAAAGTGTAATTAAAATCACCTTATACTAACCAAGCAAGCTGCAAAGCAGATTGTAATTTGAATAGATCCAACCAAAGCCCGAAGTTGGATGCATATATAAAAGTAAGATCGAAGGCTACATTACACCCCTCAAGATGACATTACAAATGCATAAATTGGTCACTTTCCTCAACTTTGTTTACAGCTAAAATATCAGAGTTAAAGAAATAGAAAATCCTCCCATTATAGTGGGAGAGATGATTTGAGAAATATTTCCAATTAGCTCCTAAAAAAGAAAGATCCTTAAGCTACAATGGTTACTTACTTTTAGTTTTAATTAAACCAACTAATGATGTTGTTGTGCTTTAACAAAATCCTTCACCATGGATCTTTTTAGAGAGTCATTGAGCCCTCTAATGCTCCAAATCAGTACTGTTATAGAAGGAAGATCCCCCTTTGTGGTTTTTCCCTTTCCTCTTTGAAGTTCTCCTCGTAGACTTAGTAACGTGTAGTTCAAAATCTTCATGATCTTCTTTATGATCAGTCTACTATTTTGTTTCAATATTAAGGTCATTACCAAAAGCATCAGGGTCAGTTACAAGAAGAGTATCATCAATAGCTCCAAACCCTCAACAACTAGTTTCTTCCAGGGTAATAGGTGCTTTACTATTCAATTCTGGGTGAATGGAGTTAGCCTCACCACTAGTCTGCCTTTCCTCTTCTTGTAGAAGTGGGACTTTCTCTAAGATTGTAGGACTTAACTTGTCGTTTGTTGTCTTTATCTTCTATTGTGCAATTTGTTGGAAATTTAGACCTCCCAAACCTACCAAGGATATTTTATAGACAAAAATATTTAAAAAATAGAGAAATAATGACAACACAAGAAAATTTACGTGGAAACTCCCAAACCGGAGAAAAAAACAACGGGCACCAAGAAAAAAATCTACTATGTGAAAAAATCCTTACAATCACACAATTTTTCCCCTCACCCAATTCCCAATTCACCAACATACCCACAAAGAAATATCCAAAACAAACTCTCCAACTCTCACCTCAAAAGATGAATTTAACTAGAGTCAAATTTGTTATTAAAATATTTGACTTTGTATTGGTACCTTAATCAAAGAGGTAGCAACCTCCTTATATAGGCAAGAGCCTTCCCCCAGTTGTTTTCCCCAACCAATATGGGACAAACAAAGGAGCCAAAACTTAACAATTTTCACCTTGGCAACTTTGGTTAATCCCACAACCACACTCCACCTCAATGAAGATCTCCTGAAAATAACATAACTCTCAATGTAGAGAATTATCATGACAGCATCATGCTCTACCATAAAAGCATACCCGTTCAAAATAAACCAATTCCAAGTCTTTTTCTTCGGCACATGTCGAAAACAACCTTGCTGAAAAATTATAGTGTAACTCCCATGTTTGGCTGTCCTAGAAGTTCATCAGCCATCGACATAAATTTCATCACACACCTTGCATTAATGCCAAACCAATGCCCATGTGTAAACTTATGGACCCTCTAACAGTAACACATCCTCTATCATGGCAACTTTAGGATTATATTAGCCCCAAAAAAAATTTTATTTAATTAAGCATGATTAACTTAATTAAGTAAGATTAAATTAGCATTAATTACAATGACATGAGTAATTAAAATAGCATTCATGAATTAGTTGGCATGATTATATGTTAGTTGCTATAAATAAATGACATTAAGTGAGTTAGGTAAATTAAATGAGTTAGATGTTATGTAATTAAAGATGTTAGTTGAAATTAATGTGGTTGTTGGGCTTGCATAATTGATGTGGGCTTAAGTTGGAGGTTAGAAGAAGAAGAAGGATTAAATGAAGTGGAAATGGGCTTGGACTTGGAAGTGGGCTTAAGTTAAATGAAGTGAGTATAAAAGGAAGAGATTAAATGGAGAGGTAGCCTTGGATGAGTGAGTGTACCGAAATTGTGAGAGAGAAAAAGAGGGAGAAAATTTCGTGCATGGAGGAGAAGAGGAGAAAAAGAGAGAAAAGCTAGGGTTGCTTGTTCCATGTGATTTAGAGAGATTTGAAGCAAAGTTCAAGTATTAAAAACATAGAGGAAGGCAAGAGCTTCATTTTGGTCCAAATATCTCATTGGGTTGGTGAAGATTAAAGGTAAGTCAAGGTTTCCTTTAACTTGTTTTAGTTGGGTTTTTGGTTGAAAAGCTTAGAAAGTGTATGGGTATTGTGATTTCTTCATCAATTTTGAGTAAGATGATGTATGGGTATGTTATTGAAGTTGTGTTGACTTTGGGATTTTGATTTTCATGAAGTTGACCAAGGAGGAAGGATTGAGCAAGAAGAAGAACCTAATATAGCAAGGATTTAGCTAATTGAGGTAGGTTGTGTGTTTATCTTTATATTAGTAATGTTAGAATGTTGAACTAATAAAGGAACATTAAATGTTTTACCTACCTTGAGATGAATATTAAAGTGAGCATTGATTGTGTATTGAATGATTATTAGAGTGATTCATGATTGATATTGTGTTAGAATGTTAGCTATAAATGCCATTAGTATGAAATGGTTATGATGATTGAGTTAGCATGAATTGAATGAAAGCATGAAATGTGATTGAAAGCATAGAATTCAGTTTTCCAAAATCAGCTATATGGGTTGCATGAGAATCCATTTTCAGCAAAACAGTTAGTTTATGCATGTTACATGTTATGTGGGTTAGCTAAGTCCACTCAGCAGAGTCATGTCGACATTGACCAGTTTAAGCCTTCTCCCGGCTGCCCGCAAGTGGCAAGGATGTTCCTTATTAGGACTCCTCAGCATATGACT
>JANKOD010044029.1:0-13500 GCA_026284645.1 Erythroxylum acuminatum | reverse complement strand
AGGAAGTTTGATTGAATACTTTGGGAAAGTGAAACGTGCTTTTGAGGAGTTGAATGCTCTACTACTGATCACATCTAATATTAAGGAGATGCAGATTCAAAGAGAGCATTTGGTAACTATAATGTTTTTGGCTGGATTGAAACTTGAGTTTGAGCCTGTGCGAGCACAAATCTTGGGAGGAGTACACTTTTCATCCTTGGTTGAAGTATATTCTAGACTCTCTCGCTCTATGACTAAGGCAAATCCACCAGAGAATAACTCTGATAGGTCAGCTCTTGCAACACAATCTGCACAAGTCAAAGGAAGCCATGAGGGAAGTCGAGGAGGAGGACATGGTGGTCGTTGTGATCGTGACAGTTGAGGAGGACGTGGCAGAGGCTCACTGACTCCATTGCACACATTGTGATAGAGGCGGACATGATGAAAAGTCTTGTTGGGATAAATATCTCCATTTGAGAGCTGCTTATATTGCATCTCTTAAAGAACATTTTTCGGCTACAACTCCACAGTCGTTTGTTACTTTATCTCAGGATGAGTATACCTTCTACATTATTTGTTCCGAACATTCCTTTCAATCTTATGTCTGTGAGCAAATTGACTAAACAACTAAATTGTTCTGTATGTTTCTACCCTGATAATGTCATTATCTAGGATTTGAAGACCAGGATGACTATTGGAGAAGGGCCTGAATCGAATGGAATGTACTATTTTGACAAGTTGCAATCATCCATTGCCTGCCCAGTGTTAGTCTCTTCTATTGATGTCCATAGTCGATTAGGTCATCCATCTTTGGAAAATCTCAAGAAAGTAGTGCCAGGGTTAGATTATGTTTCTAGTTTAAATTGTGAGTCGTGTCAGTTAGGAAAACATCATTGTACTTCGTTTTTTCCTCGAGTCAATAAAAGAGTTGAAAAACCCTTCATTTTAATCCATACAGATATTTGGGGTCTGAGTTGTGTCAAGTCTAAGTTGGGATTTCAACATTTTGTAATTTTTGTTGATGATTTCTCTCGAATAACTTGGTTATATCTAATGTGAGATTGTTCCGAACTATTCTCTATTTTTTGGTCTTTCTACGCTGAAATTCAATATCAATTTAATACCCGAATCAATATTCTTCGTAGTGATAATGCTAAAGAATATTTCTCTAGCTCATTCTCTAGCTACTTGAAACAACAAGGTATTCAACATCAATCTTCCTGCCCATACACTCCTCGACAAAATGGGGTAGCTGAGAGAAAAGTCTAACATATTGTTGAAATAGCTCGTACCCTGTTAATCCATATGAATATACCCAAAAGTTTTTGGGGAGATGTTATGCTTGTTGCATGTTATCTTATCAATCGAATGCCATCTTCTGTGTTAGCGGGTAAAACTCCATTCTCAATTATCTTTCCCCATCAAGACCCTTTTTCTATTACTCCTCGAGTATTCGGATGTGTTTGTTTTGCTCATCAGCTTCAACCCAACACTGATAAATTAGATCCAAATGCTATAAAGTGCATCTTTCTCGGGTAATCTCATTTGCAAAAAAGGTATAAATGTTTTAGCCCCTCATTGAATCGTTTTTTTGTGTCTGCTGATGTTACATTCTTTGAAGACACACCGTACTTTTCTAATGCTTTGTCTGTCTCTACTGACACTGATGTGTCTACCAATTCCTTTTGTTCCTTTCCAAGCAACTCCCAATTATGTTGCTCCTGACACTAATCCTTTGGAACGTCTCTCCCGTCCTGATTTGCAGGTTTATACTTGACGCACTCATCGTGTAGTACGATCAGACGATTCACGCTCGTCACCATTGTCGTCTCCGTCTTCAATTCCATTATATGATGATCTTGATTGGCCCATTACTCTCCGAAAAGGAAGATGGTTTTGTACATCTCACCCTATTTGAAACTTTGATTCTTATAACTCATTATCGCCGTCATATGCTGCTTTTGTATCCACTTTGTCTTCTATACTTATACCTAAGTCTGTTTCAGAAGCTTTGGATCATCGTAGATGGAAACATGCCATGGAAGAAGAGATGTTGGCTTTGCAAGCTAAAGCTACATGAGACTTAGTTGTGGGTTGTCGTTGGATGTTTAATGTTTAGGTCAATTCTGATGGCACGATTAATCGTTTAAAAGCTCGTTTGGGAGCTAAGGGTTATACACAGGTATATGGTATGGATTATACTAAAACCTTTTCTCCTGTCGCCAAATTGACATCCATACGTGTTTTCATTGTATTGGAAGCCATCCATGACTGGCCTCTTCATCAACTCGATGTAAAAAATGTCTTTCTTCATGTTGATCTTCAGGAGGCTATTTTTATGGAGCAACCACCAGAGTTTGTTGCTCAGGAGGAGACTAAACTAGTGTGTTGCCTTAACAAATCTTTGTATGGTCTAAAACAGTCATCAAGAGCTTGGTTTTGGTGTTTTAGTATAGGTGTTATGGAGTTTAGTCTACATCGATGTGGTGTGGATCTCTCTATGTTCTATCGTCACTCCAAGGCTGGTAAATTCTTTTGATCATGTATGTTGATGATATTGTTATTACTGGAGATGATAAAGTAGGAATTCATTCTTTAAAGTCATTCCTATAGACTCAATTTCAAACATAGGATCTTGGTTTACTAAAATATTTTCTAGGTATCGAGGTAGCAAGGTCGAAATTGGGGATTTGTCTATCTCAAAGAAAGTACGTTCTTGATCTTCTAGAAGAAACAAGTCTGTTGGGAACAAAGCCAATTGATAGCCCTATGGAACCAAATGTAAAACTTAATGCTGATAAAGGAGAGCAGTTGGAAGATCTAGGTAAGTATCGAAGACTTGTTTGTAAACTGAATTATTTGACTGTTACTCGTCTAGATATTTCGTTTGCTACAAGTGTAGTGAGTCAATTTATGGGATCTTCGTGAACTAGTCATTTGGATGCAGTTACTAGAAGTTTTAGATATTAAAAGGTTCTCCAGGGTAAGGTCTTCTTTACCAGAATCATGGACACATTCAGATTAAAGGGTATACAAATGCAGACTCTTATGTTGACGGCCTACTTTAGGCTATTATGTATTTTTGGGTGGAAACTAAGTGTCATGGAAAAGTAAAAAGCAGGCAGTTGTTGCACGTTCTAGTGCTGAATCTGAGTATAGGGCTATGGCGTATATTACATGTGAGTTGTTTTGGTTGAGCATCTTCCTAGGGAACTTGGTTTTGAGCACCCCACTCCAATGAAATTGATGTGTGATAATCAAGTAGTCATGCATATTGTCTCGAATCCAGTCTTTCATGAGAAAACTAAACATATTGAAGTGGATCATCACTTTGTTCGTGAAAAGCTTCAAGAAGGATTGATTGAGATACCATATGTCAAGTCAGAAGATCAATTTGCCGACTTACTCACTAAAGCATTAGGGGGGTCTCAGTTGAAACCTGTATGTAACAAGTTCGGAACTTATGATATGTATGCTCCAGCTTAAGGGGGAGTGTTAGGAAATATTTATATGAGGGAGAGTATGATCTCCCTCCTACTCTCCCTATTTATTACTAAAATTCTTTCCTTATATAATTACTTCTATATAAACGATACGAGGGCCTTGAGTATTGATCAAGCCCCCTGTTTTTTCCCCTCTGTTCTTCAAGGTTGCTATGTTGCAGGAAGAGCTGAGGCTTTGCTCATTGCCGCATATGGCAAAGGCATGAGCATGGAGGCAACCTAGTCATGCATCTTGGAGGAATTGCCTTGACAATGCAGTTTCTATAGCACCTCATTTCCTTACTAAATTAAGTTGTCTTGCGCCGCTCTCAGCATAGCCCTCAAGCTGACCATCCAAGGTGGAATACATTAAAGAGCCTCAGTGAAGGCTAAGCAATTTAGCAGCCTTGCGAATGACGGCCTTGATAACATTTGCAGAGTAACAGAGATAAGTGTGAAAAGGAAGGAGACATTGAGATTTGAGTTTATAAAAGATAGGGATAGATTTTCGTCCTAGGAGCAACATAAAGCCACCGCCATTGGGGCTTTCATTCGGGTTCAAATTTGGAAGGGCTCAATTTAAATTGATTTAAATTAAAATAATATTGTTTTATTTAACAGTTAAAGAACTAATTCTTACACTATACATCGAACTTAGTTGAATCCTAACATGATTAAATGACTAATATCTACTAATTTGGTAGATATAAGAATTGCTTCTAAGATGCAATTCTTATATCTTAGCTAAGGATAATAAACAATTCCTAATATGGATAGGAGTTAAGAAATATTAGCTTCAAAGTAGGAAAACAATTAATGAACTATTGCTAATATGAATAGGAATTTAAAAAAAAAAAAGTAAAACTATTAAACTCCAATTCTTATTATGAATAGGAGTTTAAAAAATACAATTTTTTTTATGAAAGAACACCATCTGGGAACCAATTTCCCTGAAGTGGGTATATGGACAAGCTGCAATTCTTATATCTTAGAGGCATCAGCTGTCACTCGGCTTTTCGCAATGGCACTTTTCGATCCGGATTGGCATCCTAACTGCTTGCAGATAAAGTCCCCAGCAGAAAGGAGTTTTGAAAGATCCACATTTGTCTCGACACCCAAGCCATTAAGCATGTAAACAACATCTTCAGTTGCAACATTGCCTGAAGCGCCCTTGGCATATGGACACCCGCCTAAACCTGCAACAGACGAGTCCACTACGCTAATACCCATCTGTTAAGACATACAAAATAGGCTGGAGTTAGGAAATATGCATTAAAAAGGGGAAATTAAAAGTGAACCAAAAATTCTTAAATAAACACATTTGATGTAGGTATAGAGAATTACCACTTCCCAGCAATAACAAATTATTTGAATAGTCATCAAAGAACAGTTCCACTAATAGTATTTAGTAACTATACAGCAAGGCCTTCAATACAGCTGAAAGCATATTATGACTAAATGGCAGCATTATGCCAACAGCTGAGAGCATAGTACGATTAAAAGGCAGCATTAGGCTATGGTCCTGAAAGAACCAAGCACAGATGGCATCCGTAAACTATGATATTGTTGCACAAAATACAGTTGTGCTGGAACCATTCGGAGAGAGAGACTAGATAGTCTAGTTCTTACCTGAAGGCACACTAGAATATTTGAAAGCGATTGACCATATGTATCATGGAAATGGACAGCAATCTTTTCAGCAGGAACAACAGCCATCACAGCTTCAAGCATGGGAATGACAGTACCTGTTCCAAAGAAATGGAAATGGAACGGACAATTAACACATAGGAATCATACTTGAGAAGCTGTTCAGCGAAATGAATTTATGAGTTTACATTGCAACCATCCAGTATAAGGCAGTACAACTGACTCTATTAGCTTTACTTACTCTGTTAATCATAGTCCACAAGAGAATGGTGTAAGGATTAATAGGCCACTAAATAAATGCTACTAGGATAGGGAATATACAAAGTGAAGAAACAAGTCATCAAACACACAGATCACCTCATTTAACCTTTAGAAAGAATTAAATAGCTAAAAGTGTTGGTTAACCTAAGAACAAAAGGTGAAAAAAAGATATTATCAAATTAAAAAGTTGGTGTTCAAGAAAACAACCTCCAAAATTGTGACTACAAAATTTTAAGAAACGTATGAAGGATAAGCGCCACTTTTGTGTAAAGATAGGTAATCTAATGAGAAAACCTTAAAACAAAAATGAGTAAGAATGGAGAGATGAACAAATTAACAATACCAGGTGTACCAACTCCAATCGTATCACCAAGGGAAATCTCAAAACAGCCCATGTCATAAAGTTCTTTTGCCACATAAGCCACTTTTGAGGGAGAAATCTCTCCTTCCATGGGACAGCCAATAACACACGATACATACCTGTAAATTCAACAAAAGTTGACCTAGTGAAAAAATAAACAAGATACTTCTGCAACTTCAATAGAGTTATACGGAGATATTATCACCTACAAAGACCAATTGCTATAGTGCTTCTAATATAAAAGCTAGGTTGTCAAGCAACCAAATAATGCTTTATGATAAACATGCCTATGATCCCCACATTTGTTTTGATAAGACCATGCATCGTATGCAAGACTACCAAAACAGCTGCCATCATAATCAATCAATTCACCAGCAATATGACTCAGCTAACAGGCTTAGAAAATTCCAGCGGCAGCCCAGAAGTAAGAGATGAAGAAAAAGAACAAAAGATATGTTACAGCTTTAAGGCTTTTAAATATTTGTGAATTAGGAGGCTTAATCTGCACTATATGCAGATGACACAAAGGTATAATATCTCCCAATAAGAATTATGTCAAAAGATAAATACCACATACCCACGAACAGGAATTGACAGCGCTTTAGCAGCACTAGTGACAGCCCGATAACGAACAAAACTCTCTTCAATGCTACAATTGATGTTTGACTTTGAGAATGACTCAGAAGCTGAGGCAAAAACTGCTATTTCCTTGGCACCTGCTGCAACAGCTGCTTCAAATCCCTAGAAAATCATTCTAGATTGTAAAATCAAACAGATCAAAATGACAACATTAGAACTCCCATAAAATGTTAGATACACCCACCTTCACATTGGGTGTAAGAACAGGTAATCTACATCCCTTCAAAGTATGTAAAGCTTCCATTACATCTCTTGCATCTGCTAACTGTTTGAAACAGTATAATAAATGGTAAAGAGAAGAAAATCACAGAAGATCAATGAGCATAAACAAAGCAATAAATCACAATCCTTAAAGGCATAGGGATACACACATGTGCGTGCATACACAGAGAGAGAGAGAGAGAGCTAATAATCTAATATAGCCTTCATGTTAGTACAGTCAGCAATTAGGTGAAATAGAGACAACTTCATTGACTTGCTTATAGTTGCATATGAGTGTTTCTAAAATAAGGTGAATCCCTTCAACCAATGTACTGTGCTTTTAGACTTGATACTGCCAAATTTGATACCAAAATCTAAAAGCGCATTTGATCATCGTTACAGGATCCTAACTGGACAACAAAATACGAATCAAAGAATGAAATCAACCATCAAGCAAACAGTAACACGAGTGAAATTATAATAAGTGAATTATATTACCTGGGGAACCCATTTGGGTGATACAAAACTTGTTGCCTCAACAACCGGTAACCCTGTTGCAACTAGTCTTCGAATCAATTCAACCTTCACATTTGTAGGCAATATATTTTTCTCATTCTGTAGTCCATCCCTAGGACCAACTTCAACTATCTTCACAAACTTAGGTATACTTCTCAAAAGCTGCATTGTACAGATGAAGTAAACAAAGTTAAAACTCAAACCAGAGGAAAGCAAACCTTTTGAACTAATGAATCGTAAGTGGTAGACACTTGGACAAATGCAACTCAGAAATGAGAAAAAAACAAAAAGAGGGTGATATTTATACAAGTTAATGACCTCAATCTCTAATCTGTACAAGTAAATGATGGATTTATTCTAAGCACGGAATCACCTTATTTGTTTTGTGCCGTATGTCTTTGTCATTGATCTTGGAGATATGATGTTGATCTGAAAAGTAGCAAGAATCGTTAAATCTTCCAAATAACTTGTAGTTCCTACCCAAGCTCATAGTCCTTCGACTAAAGGAGTCAGATCTGGATGGTTCTCTAGTATGTCTTCTCCAAGGAAATATCTCCCCGGTATACTCCTCGTAATCTTCTCTGAAAAAGAAAAACAAGGAAGTAAAGACGTTAAAGGATCTGCAGTAATAATTGCATAGAACTAGTTATTCAGTTTGTTTAACATTGAAATTCATTTGAAGTTTAAGATCAAAGCAAGAGGAGCTTGCAAATATGAACAAGAGTATTAAGAAAAAGGAGGCAATATACCAGTAAAAGATAATTTGTCAGATTGAGGCAAATTACTATTAGAAAATTTATTAAATTAAGCCGAACTCATGGACACAAACTCAAATAGTCATAAAAGAATAGCAGAGAGCTCTTACGCAGGCACCAATTTTACTTCTCTCACATGCAAGGGTAACTTTACAAATGCAGACACTGTGTCATAAGGAAAGTGGCCTATAAATAGTAACTTACTCACAACAGTTGGATGAACTACAGTTCCTTCCATCAATCCAGCAATTTCCCATCCCTGCATCATCAACTCTGGGATAGCTAGTGCCAGATGAGAACCTCTGAATCATATCAATGGTACTCATGCTTGGTAACTTGTCAAAACCTAGCAGCTCCCCCAAACTTGACATTTTGTGAAGGCCTATGCAAATCAAGGAGAAACATCGTCAGATATCTACACCTCTTTAGGACCTAAGATATTCATGAAGGTGAATGGTACACCGACATTGCTTTAATTTTATATTTATTGACTAGTATTTGAACATTAAAAAAATGTGAAATAGCCACTAAACATCTCCTCTTGAGAAGTGAATGTGTTTCAACTTCTGTTACCGCTAAGAGAACAAGCAACTCATCTTACAGCAGAAGCTATAATAAGCCAACAGAAAAAAGATACAGAAAGTAGTTCTCTACTAACTCAAAGGAAAACTCCTCCCAGGTTCTTGTATGTTCATTCAGCCAGAGAATAAATGAAAGAAACAGAGAATTGGAATGATTGATGCTTATTGCTTAGTATTTCAGAATTATTATATATAAGCAATACTTAGTATTTCAGAATTATTATATACAAGCAATACATTTGGATACAATGTAACCAAACTATACACAAAAACTATCAGTTTTCACCATAATCTCATAAGAATCAATCCTTTCTTTTACTCATCGCATCCCACTTTAGCAAACAATACTTCTAAACTATCCTAAAAATCTCACTTAATTTCAGTGTCATTGTCAAAAATCCATAGTAAAATGCACCGTCCAAAATTTTGAAGTATAAATGGAACTTGTAACATTATTCAAAGAGCCACCTTGATTCATTGAATAAAAGCAAACTACTAACTAAATAACAAACAATTTAGTAAACAAAATGAAACCAATAGAATAGGAAAATTTTCTGAAATTCCAGTTCCTTGTCATTACACTTTACTTTCCTCCCGCTTCCGGCAATCCAAACAGAAGAATGAATATAGGTCAACGAACAGGAAAGACAAGAAGCCAAACAAAGAAACAGAAGAAAAGACGGACCTGAATTAAAAGACGAAAGAACTACGAAGAGATAATTTTGGTTTTCAATAACAGAAAAAAATGCTAGGGTTCCGGAGGAGTTTCAGAAACCCTAGAAATTGGGGGATTTGCTTATTTCTCTAAATTAAGAAAATATTCGAGAGGCTTCCAAAATTGCAGGCAGATCAAGCTGCTTTAAATGGAAGAATAGGAATTGCATGAAGCGGAAGAAGAGAAGGTGAAGACAAAAACGCGATGGAGATGCTGCAATGCACGTTTCTTGTTTTCCTGATTATTTTTATTTTAATTATCATCATAAAAACAAAATTAAATTAAATGTAGGAATATATAAATAAAATTAATTTACTTTAATTAATCCGATAAAACAAATGGCATTGGAAGGAGAGGACCGGTGAGGGGGTGGTGGTTGGTAGTTTTCAGGTAGGAGTTTGGTGATTTTCACAGTAATCATCAACGTCACATTCAATTCGAAGTCTTACAATAAAGCGATGTTTGAAGAAGTCTGATAATATGCAGTCTTACCTCTATATAATGGAGAGACTGTTTAGTCATTTTCTTGTTATCTCCTTTTTTACTTATAAAGCAATTTAATGATAGACGACTCTCTTGTTTAGCAACAGATTATCCGAAAATTTGTGTCTACTTTGTTTTATGAGCATTTATATTTTTAAGATTTTAAAGTATAAATACTTATAAAATATTGTAGACACATAATAACGAAAATAGGTCTGTTATTTTCTTAACGAACATTTCAATTCTTGTTCTTCAAACAACTACATTCAATAGAAATTTTATTGAACACGATATTTAAAAAGATTCGATAATACGCAATCTTATTTCTAATTAGTAAAGAGGTTGTTTTTAAACAATAAAAAAAGAAAGCCTAAATATTCGAGAATTGTATATAAAATAATATGTATTAAGTCAATGAGCATTTTATCATTAATAAAATTATTTTCTTCACTTTTTTCAATGAAATATTGGAATTACAATAAATTATTGAATCTTATGTGAATATTAGTTTGTTGATCATTGATGTTACATAATTTTGTGATATTTATTCAAGTTCTCTCATTATAAAAATTCAGATAACTAATAATTTATTACACCAAAATTTTTATACTTGTATTATTATGTTGAATATTTCGGGAAATGACAAAACAACTCGAGCCCAAGGATTTCAATGGGACCGGGCTTGAGGCTGCCCAGCCTGAGCTCGGACCGACGAGTCAACCTAGGCATGACTTGTTAAATTTGGGCCGAGATTGGTTTAAGCCCAATTGCCAAGTCTATTCCGGCTCAATGGGTAATGACAAAATGACATTAAAAATAATAATTCAGGTCGAGCTAAGTCGTCTTGGGCTCGGTTGTCTTAAGTCCAATCAGGATTCTAGTCACGAAAATAACCTCTCTGCAAAAATAAAAAAAGAAAATTATCTACATTATAAACCCTACAAAGTGAAGACCTTTATGCACTAATATGTTGTTTTTTTCGGTCTTACGATAAAGATAAACAATTTATATTTAACAGTTAATTTGTTAATAATAAATTTTCATTCATAATTTTATAAGATAATATAATTATTTAATTAATGATTAAAAGAAAATTTAACCTACAATGATGTGGAGGTTGAGTTTCTATTTAGATTTTAGAATCCATGAATTGGTATACTGACTGAGGTTTTATAATTAAAGAAAAATATAAATATTTAATCTTTTGTGACTTCCCGCATACACAAGGTTCCATGCTCAGGGCCGTTGGCCGTTATGTATATCGCACGTTATTCGCCGGCCCTACACATCACCGCCACTGATGCACGAGGCTGATCTGACACTCTACGATAATGCTGCTCGTACCGTAGCACGTGCCCAAGTTTGCGCCGCAGAGTTTGGCCTCCTCCACCGCCAATTTTTGAATCGATTCTACGTCACCGTATAAAACTACACGTTTTTTTTAATATGTATTTATCAGATTACACATTCTTTTTGAGGTTTCATTGGAAACTTAAATGACTAACGATTCGATTACTAAACACACTTTAATATGGTATTGGCAGGTGGCAGAGCAAAGCCCAGGCATAGCTTTCGTTAGGGTAAAAGCCCAAAACATTTTGTCATAGCTTTCCTTATTGAAGAAGAAGAAGAAGCCGTAGACAGTAGACAGCAGAAAGCCAGAAACCCTAAACCCTGTACCGCTCACTTCAGTCTAGTTTGATTTCGACTCACTTCGGTCGGATCATAGCACGCAAAGATGCACGCTCCTGTTCTTGTTCTCAGTTCGTATCGTTTCTTTTCTATTCCTCCTGTTCTTTTTTTCTTCTTCTTCATCATTTAAAATTTGAATCTGATCTATGTAAGGGAAATGAGTTATCCATACAGATTTATGTCTGCTTTCAATTTTTACTTTCATTGCTGGGGGTTTTAGGGTTTATATCTTTTTTCTTGTGTTTCATTTCAAACTAAAAAAAAGTTTTGCACGTAATGAACTTCTCTTCACTTCATTTCAGTTGAAAGGCTGATTTACCCTAATAGCATTTCTTGTTGTTAGGACCGTGTTTTTGTTTTTTCATTATTCTAACTGTAATTAATATAATCAGAGGATTCTTTGAAACGCGAATCTGGAGCCAAGGTTCACCATGCCAATATACAGGCTGCAAAGGTATAATTAATGCTTTATGATATTATTTAATACGGGTTTCTTTACTATATTCTTCATGCCATTCCTATTGGGTATTGTAAATGTTAACATATGATTACTTTTCGAATATACCGTTGCTGGTTGGTGCCTAAGGTTCCGCATTATTTTCATAATATGTGAACTTTAGCATACCCATTTTGTTCAACTACTACTGTCGTCATTCTTACTCAAACATGAGTCTAGATTGGTATTATTGCTGTTTACGTCTACGTTGTTTGTGTAAGATGCAATTTTGTGGTTATTTAAACTTCTAGTTGAGTTAATTTAAAGAAGAAGGTTCATTTTGCGATTCTCTTGCAATTTTAATGATATGCCTTGCAAGAAAATCTTGTTGTTTAATAATTGTGTTTAAAGCCCCATAGATGTGCAGTGATATAGATATTAGTCCTCCATAATGTATGCATACAAAGTCATATTGCCTTGCTAATTAGGTTACTTGGCAACTTTGATCAGTTTCAACCGATGAAAAATGGTATGCTAGCCAATTAATCCTTCTATGACGTATAGTACTTACCTTGTTCTGATTTGACTTTATTTTGGCCATAGTTGATAATGACACACATCCAGAAGAGAAGAAATATATACCTGTACTTGGCTATATGAACATTAATCTGAGCAATCCGTGCTTTTATCTTGGAAAATGAACTACTTCCTTCCCTAGATTGTTTGGCTTGGGTGTTACTGTTATACTATATTATTATGGGATTTGTTGGCGTAATGTTTGCCTAATGTGTGACAGGCTGTTGCTGATATTATTCGCACAACCTTGGGTCCACGATCCATGTTGAAGATGCTACTTGATGCTGCTGGAGGTGGGCTGCTGATGTTATGACTTTGTTGCATTTGACACTGCTCACTATCAATATATGTGTCTCTCTTCTGTTAAAATTTGACTAGTTTTATGTATTGTTGTTCACTTATAGGAATTGTGGTTACAAATGATGGAAATTCTATCTTGCGAGAGTTAGATCTGGCACATCCAGCGGCAAAGGCACGCTCCTCTCTCTCTCTTTCTCTCTCTTTTCCCCTGTCTAAGCTGAATATTTTATTTTTGTATATTATTGTTCACTTATAGCTTAATGATGTTGATCCCAGGTGGATTTATATATTGTGTGCTATTCATTTTTCTATGTTGGAACATATGTTTCTTTAGTCTTTTTTGTTATCTTATTTGACTTTTGCATTCTCCAAACATTATTTGTTTATTTTTCTTTATTCATTCACCTTTTGTAGTTTGATTTTTCACTTTCTTATTCTTGCGCTTCATTTTGTGTTATTTTTGTCCTCAAACATTTTCCTTTTGGTTGTCTATGACAGTCCATGATTGAATTAAGCCGAACACAAGATGAAGAAGTAGGAGATGGAACTACATCCGTTATTGTTCTTGGTATGGCGTCAATTTCATACTATCTCACAATCTATTATTCATCATGAAATATGTTATGTTTTTGTTGGATTATAAGTTTATCTTTGTGTTATGCTTCACAAACTCCAATATTTCCTTAAAATCAGACAATATGGCAGATTGCGTTAGTATCTGGAACTGTATATTGTATGATGTAAATGCTTGGTTGGTTTTATTATTGCAACTGATTGAAATAAATTGCTTGTAGCCGGGGAGATGCTTCATGTTGCAGAAGCCTTCATTGACAAGAACTATCATCCAACCGTCATCTGTCGAGGTAACATTATGTT